>CAUOFW020004369.1:452181-472706 GCA_963454935.2 Ilex paraguariensis | reverse complement strand
TGGCCTGAACTTCCTTCTTCCTCTTTCCTTGCATAAGATTATCCCTCCACCAATTTTTAAAATCTCATTTTGTCTCTTTCTGGATATTGGTTCAATATTGTTTTGTGTCAAAACTGCTCTCTTCCTTCTTCCTTGCATTCAAATGGTTCAAATCGTTTTTTCAAGCTGATTTTATATAGCCAGAATTACAGGTAAATATGATAAATTTTTATAAAGTGAAAATAGAATATTTATAACACTCTTAATATTTAGGGAGAATTACACCTTGACCTCCTGAAGTTTGTTACTTAATCACTCAAACCTCCAGAGATTTGAAATATGACGTACAGACCTCTTGAAGTTTGTACGTGTATAACACTTAGACCCTTGCCGTCAATGTCCGTTAGTAAATTATACTCAGATCTTCTAAAGTTTGTAGACATAAAATACTTAGATCCTTTAAGTTTAAAATGTTATATTGTTGGTCTTTGATCAGTATTGGATTGGTATTGCCCGCTAGTTTGTCAAAGTTTATTAGTTGAATTTTTTGCTTCAAATTTTATCATGTACTGAAAACTATAATGGAGGCAACTAGGGTTAATAGAATTGCCAACACTCCGAGTATTGACATGCAGTTTGACTAGGAGGAAGATGTTTATGAGTTTTATAACAAATATGGTGGTTCGATTAGGTTTAGTGTGAGAAAAGACTATCACAACAAAAATATGTTTGCTACAAAGAGGGGCAAAGAGAAGTGGATAAAAGGAATTTTTTTTCTTGGTCAAAGCAAACAAGATAATCATATCATTAAGTAGGAAAATTGAGATTACAATCAGTTAAAAGAAAAGTCGTAAGCTCGCCTAGGGGGGGGGGGACCCTAACCAATTCTCTTAATCGAGAAATTGGGAAATATGTCGTGGTCAAATGGGAGGATAATCATAATCATCCGTTGCACTTTACAGAGTGTGTGCATATGATGTCATTCCAAGGAATCATTCCAAGGAAAGTTTTTACAGTGCAAGACATTCATGTTGTCATTACAGCAGATTGTGAGCTATCACTTAAAGATTCATATGAACTTATGAGTACCCAAGTAGGTGGAAGGGATAGTTTAGGATTCACTCGGCTAGACCAAAACAATTACATCTGTGAAAGGAGACAACGAGAGTTGAAATATGGTGAAACCAATAGTTTGTTGAATTATTTTCAGTTAGAAACGGTTAAAAATCCATCATTTTACTATGGTATCCAACTGGATGTTGAGGAGCATACTACAACCATTTTCTGGACTGACCCGAAATTGATTATTGACTATGACAACTTTGGAGAAGTTGTCTCTGATGGGCCAAACCCAAGGGCCCAACTCATGTACAAGCCCAATGACCCAACTCCAAGAGGTCCAGTTAGCCAAGCCTAAAGGAGTCTCTATCCAGTCAAGCTCATTAGGTTCCAGGAGTTACATTAGTAGAGAAGCACACATGGTCGTCTAAAAGCTCATCCACGCCACCTTGGAAATAGTAAATACCTCAATCATCCTTTGACCGAGTCTTATGGAGAGCACCTCAACCGCCTCGCTCGTTGAGAAGAAGTTGCTAGCCCCACCAGAATAGTTATTTAGTTGCTATTAAATCGCCCTAATTTGTTAGGGGGCGACTATAAATTGTAAGCCCCACTAACACTTGGGGGACATCACACTTTTTGTTGAGCACAACTCTCTCCTCTCCCTCACAACTTGTAGCTCTCTACTCTCCTTGCACATATAAGTTAATAAAATACCTGGCGACCCTAGCCATTCAAAAATGGACGTAGGTCATTTTGACCGAACCACTATAATTCTCGTTTTCTCTTTACTTTAATTACTATATTTATTACTCATACTTGACAGGTGGTGTGCAAACCCAATTTGTGCATCATCAGTCTCANGGTCAAATGGGAGGATAATCATAATCATCCGTTGCACTTTACAGAGTGTGTGCATATGATGTCATTCCAAGGAATCATTCCAAGGAAAGTTTTTACAGTGCAAGACATTCATGTTGTCATTACAGCAGATTGTGAGCTATCACTTAAAGATTCATATGAACTTATGAGTACCCAAGTAGGTGGAAGGGATAGTTTAGGATTCACTCGGCTAGACCAAAACAATTACATCTGTGAAAGGAGACAACGAGAGTTGAAATATGGTGAAACCAATAGTTTGTTGAATTATTTTCAGTTAGAAACGGTTAAAAATCCATCATTTTACTATGGTATCCAACTGGATGTTGAGGAGCATACTACAACCATTTTCTGGACTGACCCGAAATTGATTATTGACTATGACAACTTTGGAGAAGTTGTCTCTGATGGGCCAAACCCAAGGGCCCAACTCATGTACAAGCCCAATGACCCAACTCCAAGAGGTCCAGTTAGCCAAGCCTAAAGGAGTCTCTATCCAGTTAAGCTCATTAGGTTCCAGGAGTTACATTAGTAGAGAAGCACACATGGTCGTCTAAAAGCTCATCCACGCCACCTTGGAAATAGTCAATACCTCAATCATCCTTTGACCGAGTCTTATGGAGAGCACCTCAACCGCCTCGCTCGTTGAGAAGAAGTTGCTAGCCCCACCAGAATAGTTATTTAGTTGCTATTAAATCGCCCTAATTTGTTAGGGGGCGACTATAAATTGTAAGCCCCACTAACACTTGGGGGACATCACACTTTTTGTTGAGCACAACTCTCTCCTCTCCCTCACAACTTGTAGCTCTCTACTCTCCTTGCACATATAAGTTAATAAAATACCTGGCGACCCTAGCCATTCAAAAATGGACGTAGGTCATTTTGACCGAACCACTATAATTCTCGTTTTCTCTTTACTTTAATTACTATATTTATTACTCATACTTGACAGGTGGTGTGCAAACCCAATTTGTGCATCATCAGTCTCATTTGACACAACATTTCGTACAAACAAAGAGTATCAACCTTTTGCATGCTTTGTTTGCTTTAATCATTTTAGGAATACTATGATTTTTGGTGCTGCATTGTTGTATGATAAAACAGTAGTGTCGTTTCAATGGTTATTTAAAACATTCTTACAAGCAATGTTTAGAAAGAAGTCTATCGCTATCTTTACTGACCAAGATCAAGCATAACTAACCACGATCAAACACAACTAACCACAAACAACATCACTAAACTCAAGTCATTGCATTTGACTGTAAAGTCCATCATTCTGTAGCTCGGTTGAAACCTCTTCAACTTTTCTTATTTCATTAAGATCTCTTGGAATTTCATGATCCGACCATGCAAAAAACCAACATCCCCATCCTAGCGCAAGTGTAGTAGAGTTCCCTGGATTATCTATTGCAAAAGGTTAAACCTCCATTGATCTCGAAGATGCCATGTTGTAACCCACATCAAGCACAACTAACTTGCATTAACGATGCACATAACTATATTACATTACAATTTAAATCACACAATTTAAAATGCAAACCTATAATCAAAAGCATAACAACACCTTTCAATTGCAAATCCAATAATTGCAACAACACCTTTCAACATTCGAAAATGCTGATGTAATCCAAGCCCAATACTCAAACCACCACAAAAAACCAAAATTGCCGCAACACCAAAAAACAACCCATTGGTGAGGAGTAATAATTCAAAATCATTGAATTATTTAATTTACATAATTTGTTTATAACTAGCTTGAGTTTAGGTGTAATATCTTTTTTTTTCCCGTTAACTCAAGTTTGATATCATTTTTGTAAGAAAAAAGTCTGTCAACAAGTTTTTCTCATTGTTAAACCCGGATATAATTTAAATTTAATTTGATGATCTAATTCATCATAATCAGCAAATTAACCAAACACTATCAATTGAATAACAATAATTAATTTAGATCTATAAATTAAATCTAAATATCATTGCTCGTTAAACAATCTGAGTTAGTCGATTCGATTATTTAGAATAATGAAAGATAGCTTGACCGAGATCTCAAATCCTACTCGTCCGTGGAGAAGAACTTTTTTTATCCTAAGTTTTCTAGGCCCTAAATCGTCCATGATCACTAGAGTTAGATTACCAGTAACTGTGAATATTGTTTTTGGTACATAGTAGGGACAATTACTAGACACTGATTTGAAGCATGTACTTTTTAGTTTGGCTCCATGTAGTTTGTTACTCATTGGCTGCCAACCAATTCTTAAAGGATTTCAGCAGGTGCTGCCTGCAATTTTGGATGGTAAATATTCTTTGTAAGGTTTCAGCTTTGTGCAATTCTAACTTCAACTTTATTGGTCTTTCTAGTGGACTAGTATGCAGAAAAGCATACATGCCATCTGGTTGTGCACATAAGGTTTTACTTGAATTTTCTTGGATGATTTATGAAGAAGTTTACATTTGTTGAGCTGACTTAAATTTGAGAGTCATATGAAGTGATCGTCATTTGCTTGTGTGTGCTTTTGATTGCCTCCATTAGCAAATTTTTATGTGCATAATTTTCAATCGGTCACATTTAGCTGCACTTAAGTTGTAACATTTAGAATCTTTTAGCCTTTAAAATCCTTATAGCTTCTTGCCTTCTTCTATATTATGTTTTGGTTTGTTAGATCCCATCTTCTTGCCTATGTTATGTGTTCTAGTCTTTTCGATGAAATATTATGCAAAAAAAAAAATTATGCCCTTTATATGGTTTTAGTTGAAGTGTGCCATTTACTATTTCACTTATCTTAGCTGATTTATAACTAGGTTTACATGTACTAGGCTGACTTAAAACCTAGAGTCACATGAAGTAGGGGTCATCTGCTTGCATGAACTTTTGATTGCCTCCATTACGAACTTTTTTATGTGTGCAATCTTTGTTCTATAATTCTCCATGAGTTTCAGTCATATAACATTCATACAGCTTTTCCCATAATAAGGGATTTCTTTCTGGTTTTCTTCTTGGGTTTCTGTTCTTTATCCGCCTGCAGTTTGAGTGGTTAGTTAAAGCATGCTCCTCTGTATGTTCTTCAATTTCAGCAAAACCTAAGTATAAGACACTGTCGTGCGTACTCCNATAGAAACCAGGGCCTATAGTTCCAAACCTGAATCCTATATTGAGGAGAGAAACACATTCAGTCCATCGGTTTGTACTTGTTGCAGGTTTAACCTCTCAAACATAGTGTCAACGGACCTAAATTATGTTTCTCTAAGTTTTATAATGCCATCATGAGAAGGATTTGATTTTCTCAGTCAGCTGAAACCAACAATAACAATAATGGCGATATGAAATCTGTTGAGTTGCAAGCAAGATATACATAATCAACGCAAAAAAGCAAGATCCAAAATCTGCCATTAAAGCTAGAATTGAAGAACCATAGGAGCATGCATATCTTTGGTTAACTCCCAAATTGTGGGCGCATCAAAAACACAAACACAAGAAGAAAACCAGAAAGAAATCCACCATCATGAGCAAACTTGTGTATAAATCAGCTAAGACAATTGATCGAAGCAAATAATTAAAGAGCACACTTCGACCATGTGTGCAACCAAACCAAAGGGCACATACACTTTTGCATAATGCTGACGAGCACACCAAGTGCCACATCACAAAGAGATTCAATCTCAATAACAAGACCGAAGAGAATGGAGATTCAAAATACAGGACTACCTATGTTTAAGTTAGAATTTCACAAAAGAGAAAAGAGGAAAGTAAAGAATATTCACCATCTAAAATTGTGGGCAACACCTGCTAAAAATACTTTATTTATGAATTGGCTGCCTATGACCTGAGCAGCTACTTCNCAACGGTTGGGTAGTTTGACCCAAAGAAACATGATACCCCTTTCACCAATACTTGTTATAGAAATATTTGACTGTTGGGACATCGACTTCATGGGTCCTTTTCCTATGTCATTTGGTTATTTGCACATCCTCCTGGCAGTAGACTATGTGTTCAAATGGGTGGAAGCTATCCCGACCAAGACTAATGACCACCGAGTCGTAGTCAAGTNCCAACTACATAGAGCTATAATGGAATTGCAACAACAAAACAGAATCCATGAAGCATAACCATTGAGTTCATATGAAAAATCCACCACTTCAAAAGTGTAAAATTATCTCACAAGAAGAAAAACTGAACCACCATTTGAAACAAAACACTTGCTTTAAATCTATTAGAGTTATTATCCCTACTGTGTACATAGTACATAACNAACAACCCATTGGTGAGGAGTAATAATTCAAAATCATTGAATTATTTAATTTACATAATTTGATTATAACTAGCTTGAGTTTAGGTGTAATATCTTTTTTTTTTTCCCGTTAACTCAAGTTTGATATCATTTTTGTAAGAAAAAAGTCTGTCAACAAGTTTTTCTCATTGTTAAACCCGGATATAATTTAAATTNATCACTCCTTGTGTTAGGGATCATGGGAATCTCACTTCCTAGTAAAGGCTCTTCGCGATTATCTTTTCAGCTTCTAAGCAAAATACTGTACCCCCTCCCAAAGGTCTCATTGATGTGGCCAATGAGTAAATGTACATTCTAAAAAGTATACTAATTGTTCCTAACATAAAAACAAGGCAACGATCATCATAAATCCTAATATCCACAGTTAGTTANAAAGAGTAATGGAAGATAGCTTGACCGAGATCTCAAATCCTACTCATCCGTGGAGAAGAACTTTTTTTATCCTAAGTTTTCTAGGCCCTAAATCGTCCAGATTTGAGCATATTCGTTCACATCCTTCGCTTCTCTATCTTTCTCTGTGGATCTGAAATCAACGGTGAAACAGCTAGTAGGAGTCGGCATAGGCGACGGAGTGTTAAATTTTTGGGTCTGAGTAGGATGGTGCCGTTTGGTTTTTTTTTTTTTTTTTTTGGGTCTGATTAGGATGGTGCCATGGTATATATCTTTAGTCGATTCATAATTAGTCATCTGGTTTCAAACGCGATCATCCAAAATTAAAACACTTGTAGTGATATGGGTGTTGAGCTGAGATATTTTCAGGTTAACGAGGTATGAATGACCCTATAGTTTTAGTGGAATATTGTATTTACTTGAGCAAGGCAGCTTGCCCGTGTACGAAATTCTGAGCCTTAATTGATTTCCTATTGAACAAAACATAAAGTACATGTTGAAACGAATGACCTCTTTGAACTTGATTTATCAACCTCTTTGAACTAGATTCATCGATATTATACTCACTCAACCAAAAATCTCTGAATTAATTTTCACCTGCTGTGTATCAAACTAATCAATGAACTGCTATTTCAACAGAGGGCAAGCAATATAACATTAATAGCTGAAGCCACCAGCAAGGGACATTAATGCAATTTTTAACACCTCCAATCCAAAAAAACAGATTTGTATAAATCAATGGCGAAGCTGCGTACATAGCCTAAGACTATCTCTGTCTTGATTTTCGTTGCTTGAGCAAGTTAATTAATTTGAGCTGGTCACCACTTTTCTGTAGCTGAAACAATGACATCAAGTTAATTTGCATAAAAACTACCTAATAGAAACCAGGGCCTATAGTTCCAAACCTGAATCCTATATTGAGGAGAGAAACACATTCAGTCCATCGGTTTGTACTTGTTGCAGGTTTAACCTCTCAAACATAGTGTCAACGGACCTAAATTATGTTTCTCTAAGTTTTATAATGCCATCATGAGAAGGATTTGATTTTCTCAGTCAGCTGAAACCAACAATAACAATAATGGCGATATGAAATCTGTTGAGTTGCAAGCAAGATATACATAATCAACGCAAAAAAGCAAGATCCAAAATCTGCCATTAAAGCTAGAATTGAAGAACCATAGGAGCATGCATATCTTTGGTTAACTCCCAAATTGTGGGCGCATCAAAAACACAAACACAAGAAGAAAACCAGAAAGAAATCCACCATCATGAGCAAACTTGTGTATAAATCAGCTAAGACAATTGATCGAAGCAAATAATTAAAGAGCACACTTCGACCATGTGTGCAACCAAACCAAAGGGCACATACACTTTTGCATAATGCTGACGAGCACACCAAGTGCCACATCACAAAGAGATTCAATCTCAATAACAAGACCGAAGAGAATGGAGATTCAAAATACAGGACTACCTATGTTTAAGTTAGAATTTCACAAAAGAGAAAAGAGGAAAGTAAAGAATATTCACCATCTAAAATTGTGGGCAACACCTGCTAAAAATACTTTATTTATGAATTGGCTGCCTATGACCTGAGCAGCTACTTCCAACTACATAGAGCTATAATGGAATTGCAACAACAAAACAGAATCCATGAAGCATAACCATTGAGTTCATATGAAAAATCCACCACTTCAAAAGTGTAAAATTATCTCACAAGAAGAAAAACTGAACCACCATTTGAAACAAAACACTTGCTTTAAATCTATTAGAGTTATTATCCCTACTGTGTACATAGTACATAACTATAATCATAAATTCTAATATCCACAGTCAATCAGATTTTGAACACCCCTTGTGTTAGGGATCATGGGAATCTCACTTCCTTGTAAAGGCTTTTGCGATTATCTTTTCAGCTTCTAAGCAAAATACTGTACCCCCTCCCAAAGGTCCCATTGATGTGGCCAATGAGTAAATGTACATTCTGAAAAGTATACTAATTGTCCCTAACATAAAAACAAGGCAACGATCATCATAAATCCTAATATCCACAGTTAGTTAGATTCTAGACACCCTATGGGTTCGGTATCATGGAAATCACACTCTCTTGTAAACCCTATTCTTGATCACCATTCGGCAACTCTTCTTGATCAACATTCAGCAGCTCAGCTAGGGAGATACTATCCCATTTGTGTTATTCGTCATAAATAGGTTCCAGAGCAGGCAAGCAACATTCTTCTGATATTGGAGACTTTGTTGCACAAGGCATGACTTTACTTTGTATTTGACATTCAAATCCGGTTCTTCCACCATAATATAAAGCACCAGCACTTGATTGGGGGTGCCACTGATGCAACTACGATGGATCCACATTGCACAACTAGTGTTGTCCCCATGTTATTATTACGGCTCATGTATTCCTCATACTGATATCCTTCAAGTTGGGCCACCGAAAGGCTCGGCTCATTGTTGATTGCTTGCTGGGGAATAGCTTCACTATCATCTTCTACTAAGGCAGCCATGATACTATTTGGCACTTAAATTCTGCAGACCCGTCTCGTCCAGAATATAATGCACCAAAATCAGGGGTAACTACCATGCTCATGTGTTGTTGATATGGATATCCTTCAAACTGGGCAANCTGCAATGCCTTTAAAACTATTTTGGGTATGTCTCCCTACCGGCTTGTCTATGGAAAGGCTTGCCACCTGCCAGTCGAAATGGAACACAAGGCCTATTGGGCCANTGGACACCCGATGGGTTGGGTATAATGGAAATGACACTCTCTTGTAAACCCTGTTCCTGATCACCATTCGGCAACTCTTCCTGATCAACATTCAGCAGCTCAGCTAGGGAGATATTGTTATCCGACATAAATAGGTCAGCGTAATCCCATGTTTCCAGAGAAGGCAAGCATCATTCTTCTGATATTGGAGACTCTGCTGCACAAGGCATGATGTTACTTTGTATTTGATATTCAAGTCAGGTAGGTTCAAGTTGTTTGGAGGATAATATTCAGGAAGAAAGTGAGGATGATGACTATTATGAGGTTCAATCAGGTGGATCTTCTAGTCATGATAAGCAGTATAATGAAAGTGATTATGCATTAACAGATAATGATTTGTTATATGAAACAAATGTTGAACATGGAGTAAAGTGGGTTGGTGCCAATAATTACAGGGAAATGGAAAATAGTAGAGAATTTGCATTGCCTAAGCAGATGGATAAGTTAAAAAAATTTTGTGATCCCTAAGCAGAATTTGAAGCATATGGATAAGGGGAAAGGTATTGCACTAGGGCAAGATGAAGCAGAATCTGAAGATGTGCCATCTTATGAGCTCAGAAGCATTTGTAGTTCATCAAATAATGATGACAGGATACAATTTTCTATTTTTAACCCCAAAACTGACATGAATAACCTTGTTTTCAAGCTGGGCATGAGGTTTACTAGTGTAGTTGTGTTTAGGGAAGCAGTTAGGGAATATGCTATTAAGAGTGGAAAGCAGATTACATTCACAAGGAATGAAAAACACAGAGTTAGAGCTGTATATAGGGAAGGGTGCAGTTGGATAATATTCGCTTCAAGAATGCTGGGGGAAAGTAAAAGGCAGATAAAAACATATGTAGATGAGCACAAGTGCCACAAGTCATTTCATATTAAGAATGCAAACTCCAAATGGTTATCCAGAAAGTATGTGGACAACATCAGATCAAACATGAAATGGCCTTTAAGATTCATTAAAGAATCATTTTAGAAGGAGTTTAATCTGAGTATGAGTACAAGTCAAGTGTTCAGAGCAAAAAGAAAGGCAATAAACAACATAACTGGTACATCTACTGAACAATATGGTATGTTGTGGGATTACATAGAAGAGGTTAAAAGAACAAACCCTGGTACAATTGTATTGATGAAGGTTAAACACTATGGCACTGGTTAGCAACCTATGTTTAAGAGGTTTTACATATGTTGGGGTGCTCTAAAAAAGGGATTACTTGAAGGATGCAGGCAGAGATTGGGTTAGATGGGTGCCATCTTAGGGCAGCATGGTGGTGTTTTTAATTACAGCAGTTGGAATCAATGCTATGAACAACTGATTTCCCTTTGTGTATGCTGTCGTTGAAAAAGAGACAAAGAAATCATGGTCTTGGTTGTACAATACCTTAAAGAAGACCTAAGTATTGAAAACAACTACTCATACACAATCATTTCAGACAAGCAAAAAGTGAGTGTTTCCGACTAAATTTATGCTGTGCAAGTTTGTTGTTTTGTAGTCAATCATTGAAGTCAGATTGTTTATTGTACACAAGGACTGATTCCAGCCATTGAAGAGCTACTACCTAATTCTGAACACAAATTTTGTGTGATGCATCTCATTAATAACTTCAAGAAGAGCACAAAGGGTTAGCTCTAAGAGACCTACTTTGGAAAGCAGCTAAAGCAACCAGAATGAGTGAGTTTCAGAGTATAATGGAACAACTAGAGAAGGTTGATGTAGATGCTTACAAATGGTTATGTGAGAGGCCTCTTATTCATTGGAGTAAATCACATTTTTGCATATTATCAAAGCGTGATTCTTTAGTGAATAATATTTGTAAGAGTTTTAATGCATATATATTGGATGCAAGAGATAAGTCAGTCATTATAACAAAAAAGGAGAGATCGGATAATAAATTATACAAGTTTACTCTCTCCAAAAGCACAAAAAATATTGGAAAAAAACAAAGAGGATGCAGGTTCTTGGATCCCAAGGTGGAACGGGAATGATAAATTCGAAGTTGTAGGCCCTTATGAAGAACAACTGTCTAGATGTCAAAGAGATGACATTTTCATGTAGGAAATGGGATCTCACAGGTATCCCATGCCGCCACGCTATTTCAACAATCAATTTTTTACGCAAAGGTCCAGAGTCTTATGTTGAAGACTTATGAAAACATGCTAAATCCAATGAATGGCATAGAGATGTGGCCTAGGACAGGGCACACTGCTGTGGGGCCTCCTAAGTTTAGTAGGTCCCCAGGTAGGCCTAAAAAAGCTAGAGGGAGAGTGAAGCCTCATACAAAGAAAGTGAGCGTGATACAAGAAATAAGGGCATTGTTGGGGTACACACAACGAAAAGGGTAGTGTGGGCAGTTACAAGGTTAAGTAGTTGAAAAAAGATAAGTAATACTTTTTGAACAGCCGATCGCTCTATCACTTAGCTACTAAGGAACACATTGGACACATTGTACATGCTTTTTTGGACACATTGTGTATTTTTTTTTTTTGGACACATTATGTAGCAACACAATTGGGATTTTTGAACTGATGTGTGTTTGTCTATTGTGACTTGTTTTAGCCTAGTTTTTTATAGATGCTTAAAAGTATACGGGGTTGTTTGGTTTGTGACAAAACATAGGAAAAAAACTCCTCAATAAGCAGCACTAAGGATCATAAAAAACTAAAATACATATCATTATAGCAAAATGTTAAAACCATAATACATACACCACCCATCAGTTAGTACGTATTCATAAAGTTACAACTTCTAAATTTTCCCTCAACAACTGTACTTGTATATCCTTTGGTTGATTCTGTTGGAGATATAGTAACCTAGTTTATTAGGGTTTATTAAGTTTTCTCTTTTTACCTTTTTATCCTTATTATAATTTTCATTGACTATATATACGGGGCTCTATCCCTTTAACTCATACATATTCCTCTTCTTGGTATCAGAGCCAAACCCTAACCCTAACCTCCATCATAATTAATCCAAAGCTACAACCACCTAGCTGCCACCACCACTGCTCACCGACAGCAACCCAGCCACCGCCACAGCCAGCCACCTTGCTGCCTCACTGCCCAACCCTGCATCCAAAAACAACGAAACCATCTCCATAAACCCAGTAACTACGACAAGCAAGGCAGCGGCCAAGACCCAATAGCCCACTGCCCACCCACTAACCACCGACTGCAACATATACCTCCAATCCACTGCCATCACCGACATACCATCACCGAACAACCGACTGACCCAAAAATATATACCATCACCGACATACCACCAGCCACTACTAGCCAAAACCCAACAACCGACTGACCAACAATACTACCACCATCGACTGCAACATGCAACTTATAACCCAAAACTCCAACACCCAGCCACTACCAGCCAAGATCCCACTGCCAGCCAACATATACCCATAAAAAACCGACCCATATACCAACGACCCACTGTTGATACCCCACAAACAAAACCCAAAAACNAAACCGACCCATATACCAATGACCCACTGTTGATACCCCACAAACAAAACCCAAAAACAAACTAGCAACCCATTGCCCAACAAAAACCAGCAACACCGACTGACCCAAAAATAAACCCGCGACCCACTGCCTAATCCAACGAACCAGCCTACTGTTGGGACGCATTCTTCGTCACAACTTCGTGTTTTGTCTTCGTTCGCTTGATTATTTGGGATTGTAGGACCTTTTAAGAGAGGTTGAATCCTCCTCTCCGTTGATATGCTCTTGATGCAGTAGATTATTTATTTATATTTATTGGATTTCTAGGTTCACTACTGTTCGACTGGAGGTATATTGTTCTCCCTTATTTTATCCCTCTATTTATCTTAGAGTTATTGTTTCTATCACGAGTGCCCTAGTATTGTTGTTGATATGACTACTACTGAGGGACCTGAGACCCCTACTGTTGACACCTCTACCGTTGAGACATCTATTGGTACTTCCACTTTTATGTTTGACCAGTATACAGTACTTACTGGTACAATTGCATTACCAGCACTGCCAGACATGATTTCTCAGAAAGTTACGACACAGTTGTTGAATGCCCGTAACTTCGCTGAGTGGTCTCACTCATTCCGGTTGGTTGACGGGATCTCACCTAAAGCCAGCTGATGCCGACTCTGGATATTCTGTGTGGTTCTCTGAGAACTGCGCTATTTTTGGATGGTTATTTGGCTCGATTGAGCCATCTGTTTGCAGGATTCACCAGTTTCATAGCTCTGTTCAAAAGCTATGGAGGACATTATTAGAGATGTATTCCCAGTCAGAACGGGGAGTACGTGTTTATGAGTTTTTTTAGGAATTCTCATATGCTCGGCAGGGAGATATGACCGTTTAGGATTATTATGGCTATTTGACCCAGCGCTGGCTTGAGTATGAGACTCTACGTCCTCTTGTTGATATTCCGAGGATAGAGCCCAAGGGAGCAACATTCGTTCATACTCAAGAGAAGGAGGATAGGATTCACAAGTTTCTTATGAGGCTTCGTGATGAGTTTGAAGGACCTCATTCCCAGATCTTGTCGATGTTGATGCTTCTTTCTCTTTATGAGGTGTATGCGATGATTGAGTAGCATGAGGGCCGTGTCCGTATTGCATAACTTCTAGTTGTAGCCTTGACTCCTCCGGCTGATCATATAACCCTGGTAGCTGCTGCAGGGTCTCGTTCAAGATCCTTAGTTAGGGGTGGGCAACACTCGGACCAGTGCCGTCAGGGTGCCCCAGATTAACGCAGACAGAGGGATTCTCATCAGTGTGATTATTATGGCCGACCAGGACATCTCAAGGCTGCTTGCTGGAAGCTTCATCCAGAGCTTAAGTTGCCTTCTCGTGGCCGTACTACTGCTATTGCTGAGGTACCATCACCTATTACCGCTACTCCTACTACTGCTCCTCCTTGGCAGAGTGATAAGGATGCTATCACTTCTCGATTGGATATACTTATGTCCGCTCTAACTTCTCAGAGTCTGACTACTGCCGCTGCCACCACTACAGGTATACCTCGTGCCTTTCATGCTTGTGCTAGTCCGTTTCCCCTTTGGATGCTGGACTCAGGTGCGAATGGTCACATGACAAGTGAGGCCCATCACTTCACCACTTTTGACGAGCAGTTACATACACAGGTTCAGTTAGCAGATGAGACACATGCTTATATTGTTAGTAAGGGTACAATCTGCCTCCCAGATGACTTTACATTACGTTTGGTTTTTCATGCGCCAAAGTTGGTCATGAATCTATTATCTGTACATTAGTTAGCCAGAGATTTTCATTGTGCGATTGTGTTCTTATCTGATTCATGTTATTTGTAGGAGCTGAGTACCAGGAGGATTATTATCAGGGGACGTGAGAGAGATGAATTGTATTATCTAGGCGATTCACCTCCAGTTTCACCAGTTCCTCCACCTACATCACTTGCACCTACTTTGTCTTTATCTGTTCCTAGCTTGCATGCTAGTATTTTACCTAGTAGTTATCGTTATGATTTTTGTCACAAATTGTTCAGTTGTGGCATGACCGTTTTGGACATACAAATTTTAAATATTTATGTATGTTGTTTCCTGCTTTGAGCAATGCTTGTGTTGGTGATAAACTTGATTGTGTTATATGTTCCCTATCGAATCATGTTCAGACCAGTTATATTCCTCGCATGCACCAGTCACCCAAGCCATTTGACCTAATACACTATGATATTTGGGGACCCTCTCCTGTTACTGCTCTGTCAGGTGCTCGATACTATGCGACATTTATAGATGATCATACCCGTTGTACTTGGGTCTATCTTTTGCATAGAAAGTTCGATGTACTCCCTATAATCATTTAGTTTTTACAGATGATTAAGACACAATTCGATGTCATTGTTCGTGCTTTTCGTTCGGATAATGCCAAAGAATATGTGTCTGATGCTTTAGTGTCTCACCTTTCTTCTCAGGGTATCCTTCAGCAACTCACTTGTCCATATACTCCTGAGCAAAATGGTGTTGNTTACCTTTCTTCTCAGGATATTCTTCAGCAACTCACTTGTCCATATACTCCTGAGCAAAATAGCGTGCTGAAAGGAAAAATAGGAGTCTGATAGGGATGGTACGTTGTATGCTTAGAGGCATGGGGGTGCCAAAATCTTATTGACATTTTGCTATTTTGACTTCTACCTTTCTGGCTCCCTTACAGGTCTTATTTCCTAAGCAGACACTTTTTTCGGTCCCCCTCGTGTTTTTGGATGCACATATTTTGTTCAGGATCGGTCTCCTACTCGTTATAAGCTTGATGATAAACCGATTCGTTGTGTCTTTGTAGGCTATTGTTATCAGTCTAAGGAGTATCGGTGTTATGATCCTATTAGGTGTCGTATGTATCACAATCTAGATGTTACCTTTCTTGAGCATATTCCTTATTTTTCTTTCAGTCCTNGATCCTATTAGGTGTCGTATGTATCACAATCTAGATGTTACCTTTCTTGAGCATATTCCTTATTTTTCTTCCAGTCCTGTGTCTGCCCTTCCAGTTGATGCTACTCCCTTTGATTTTCCATTACCACCGGAGCCAGAGCCATTGGTCACTATCACTACAGAGTCATCAGTCTCTCATCCTCCAAAGTCACTCATCCCTGTCAGTATAGAGTCACCAGTCTTTCTTTTTTTGCAGGTTTATGTTCGTCGCCCTCGCTCTTATCCCCCTGCTGATGTCCCCTCTACCTTAGACGATGCAGGTAATATTTCTCAGTTCGTTGAGCATATTGATGCACCTGTTGTTAGTACTGATGAGATTGCAGGTACTGAGCCAGTTATTTTACCTGATGAGACATTGTCAGTAGAGGATGATGATTTAGGGGGTTGTTATCCGTGGCGTGATCGTCGTTCAATTGTTCGTTATGGTTGGACCACCAAGATTTTATATCCGATCTTTGCTTATGTTTCTTATGATGATTTGTCTCCTACATTTTGAGCTTATATTATAGCCTTATCAGATACACCGATTCCTCGCTCTATTTCAGAGGCTACGCAGGAGCCCCAGTGGATTCTTGCCATGCAGACAAAGATGGATGCTCTTCAACGTAATCATACGTGGGATCTTGTCTCTTTACCTTTAGGGGTGAAGCCTGTTGGCTGTCTCTGGGTTTATACCCTGAAGTTTCGTGCGGATGGTACTATTGATCGTCACAAGGCTAGGCTTGTGGCGAAGGGTTTTACTCAGGTATCAGGTCGTGATTTTGGTGCTACATTTGTCCCTGTGGCAAAATTGACTACTGTTCGACTCATTATTTCTCTGGCTACAGAGTACTCTTGGCCTCTTCATCAGTTGGATGTGAAGAATGTATTTCTTCATGGTGATCTGGATGAGATTATTTATATGGATGCACCACCGGGCTTTCGCGGTGAGGGGGAGTATGCTGGAAAGGTATGTCGACTGCGTAAGTCTCTTTATGGACTAAAACAGTCACCACGAGCCTGGTTCTCTCGCTTTAGTGATGTAGTTGTACATTTAGGGTTCACCAGATGTCATTCTGATCATACCTGCTTCATTCGATGAAATACTTATGGACAGTGTGTCATCCTTTTGGTATATGTTGATGATATTATTATTATTAGAGATGATGTTTCTGGGACTGCGCAGGTCCAGGTAGACCTTGGGAAGACATTCGATGTAAAGGACCTTGGATTTTTGAGATACTTTCTTGGGATTGAGGTTGCCCGTAGCAGCAGAGGTATTGTTTTTTCTCAAAGAAAGTATGTTCTGGATCTTCTCTTAGACACTGGGATGCTGGGGTGCAAACTGGCATCATCACCCATGATTCCAAACCTGAAGCTTACTGCTGAAGGTGAGGAGTTGAGAGATCCGACTGTTTATCAGAGGTTGGTAGGTAGACTTATCTACCTAGCCAACACTAGGCCAGACATTTCATTCGCTGTCAACCGAGTTAGTTAGTTCATGCACAGACCATGTCAGCCTCATCTTGATGCAGTTTATCATATTCTTCGGTACCTCAAGTCTTGTCCTGGTCTTGGGTTGTTCTATGCATCAGGATCTCAGACTGATTCTTTAGCCTGTTATTCGGATTCAAATTATAGGGGAGCATGTGACGGTCGATCTACTACGGGTTTCTGTGTTTTTTGAGAGATTCATCTTATCTCTTGGAAGAGCAAGAAGCAGTCAGTTCTCTCTCGCTCATCAACAGAGGCAGAGTATCGGGCACTGGCACTAGTACTTGACACATGTGAGATTATCTGGCTACGATCGATTCTTGGCGAGTTGGGATTTTCGGTAATTTCTTCATCTACATTATATTGTGATAATCAATCTGCTATTTAGCTTGCTTCTGACTTTGTATTACATGAGAGGACGAAACATATAGAGATTGATGTTCACTTTCTTCGGGGAGAAGGTTAGCAGTGGTATTGTCACTCCATCGTTTGTGGGGACCAGTGATCAGGTTGTGGATATTTTCACAAAACCTGTCACTCTATCCATTCTTCGGGACTCCGTTGTCAAGCTTGGCTTAGTTGACATTTTTGCACCTAGCTTGAGGGNGCAGGTCCAGGTAGACCTTGGGAAGACATTCGATGTAAAGGACCTTGGATTTTTGAGATACTTTCTTGGGATTGAGGTTGCCCGTAGCAGCAGAGGTATTGTTTTTTCTCAAAGAAAGTATGTTCTGGATCTTCTCTTAGACACTGGGATGCTGGGGTGCAAACTGGCATCATCACCCATGATTCCAAACCTGAAGCTTACTGCTGAAGGTGAGGAGTTGAGAGATCCGACTGTTTATCAGAGGTTGGTAGGTAGACTTATCTACCTAGCCAACACTAGGCCAGACATTTCATTCGCTGTCAACCGAGTTAGTTAGTTCATGCACAGACCATGTCAGCCTCATCTTGATGCAGTTTATCATATTCTTCGGTACCTCAAGTCTTGTCCTGGTCTTGGGTTGTTCTATGCATCAGGATCTCAGACTGATTCTTTAGCCTGTTATTCGGATTCAAATTATAGGGGAGCATGTGACGGTCGATCTACTACGGGTTTCTGTGTTTTTTGAGAGATTCATCTTATCTCTTGGAAGAGCAAGAAGCAGTCAGTTCTCTCTCGCTCATCAACAGAGGCAGAGTATCGGGCACTGGCACTAGTACTTGACACATGTGAGATTATCTGGCTACGATCGATTCTTGGCGAGTTGGGATTTTCGGTAATTTCTTCATCTACATTATATTGTGATAATCAATCTGCTATTTAGCTTGCTTCTGACTTTGTATTACATGAGAGGACGAAACATATAGAGATTGATGTTCACTTTCTTCGGGGAGAAGGTTAGCAGTGGTATTGTCACTCCATCGTTTGTGGGGACCAGTGATCAGGTTGTGGATATTTTCACAAAACCTGTCACTCTATCCATTCTTCGGGACTCCGTTGTCAAGCTTGGCTTAGTTGACATTTTTGCACCTAGCTTGAGGGGGAGTGTTGGAGATATAGTAACCTAGTTTATTAGGGTTTATTAAATTTTCTCTTTTTACCTTTTTATCCTTATTGTAACTTTCATTGACTATACATACAAGGGCTCTACACTTAGTTTGTATCTCTTTAACTCATACATATTCCTCTTCTGATTCCATTGTGGAACGCTCTGATACGACCTAAATCTTTTGTCATTTTCAATTTCTTCTTCTATGCAACCTTTTGAGAATATTGTACGATACAATTATGTGTCACCACCAATAATACTTCTCATTACCTTATGAGTCAATGACTGATATCACGATCTTGAATACATTTATTTGAAAATTGGTCGTACAACTCCATTCTTTTTTATTTTTTTCAATGTGCTACAGTGGATTGTCGTAGCTCTAATACCTTCATAATATTTATGCCTTTGAGCCCCCTTGCTAGAAGTTATTTATTCTCATGAATCCAAACTTTGATGCAACATTGAGAATTAGCTATTCTTGTACAATGAAGAATGCTTGATTTATAATCTATGAAGGAAGAGGATAATAGAAACTTAATCATAGTTCAAATATTTAATTATGACAAATTTGGTTATGAAATTTGACGTGCAATATGAGACCTTTAATCGACTTTTAATCTAAATTGCAGAATCTAAAATTTTTCAAGGACTAAATTAAAGTATCATTCACCCTTATAAATCCAAGCCAATTTGATTAAAGCTTTCAGGCTAAACTCGAGTTTTACGACTATGACAATTTTTTTAACAGATTTGTCATCGCAGCATTACAAAGTTTCTAGCTTTTGTTACTTGTACAACTGATTTTCTCACATCTGTAGGTGGAACAGATCTATTGAGTTCCATTGTTCAACCAACCGACTGGATGAACAGAAGGACTACTGGAGTTGTACCTCATAACTTGACTAATAGTTGGAAAAATAACTATCAGATAATGAGACCATTGACAAATATGTGAACTATTAAGTAAAATGGACAGCAGAACTTTCTAAGACTATTAAGGAAAATTACTTGGTCTCCTTCATACTGTTGGGGCCCAGACCATCAAGTTCTCATGTCTCAAAATATTTTTATGTTTCTTTTTCTATCAGACTTAACCAAAATAAAGGTCTCAGAGGCTTACTCAATGATCAAGGAGCAGAGGAACAACTGGGAGTACTCAAGACAATGTCTTATACTTAGGTTTTGCTGAAATTGAAGAACATACAGAGGAGCATACTTGAACTAACCACTCAAACTGTGGGCGGATAAAAACAGAAACCCAAGAAGAAAACCAGAAAGAAATCCCTTCTTATGGGCAAAGTTGTATGAATGTTATATGACTTAAACTAGTGGAGAATTATAGAACAAAGATTGCACACACAAAGAAGTTCTTAATGGTGGCAATCAAAAGCGTGTGCAAGCAGATGGCCACCACTTCACGTGACTCTCGGTTTTAAGTTAGTCTAGTACATGTAAACCTGATTATAAATCAGCTAAGACATTGATCGAAGTAGATAAGTAAAATAGTAAACTGCACACTTCAACTAAAATCATATGTGTACAACTGAAGGGTACATTCTGTTTTGCATAATATTCCACCAGAAAGACCAGAACACATAACATAGGCAAGAAGATGGGATCTAACAAACCAAAACATAATATAGAAGAAGGCAAGAAGCTGCAAGGATTTTAAAAGCTAAAAGATTCTGAATGTTACAACTTAA
>CAUOFW020004369.1:421970-451792 GCA_963454935.2 Ilex paraguariensis | reverse complement strand
AGGCTCGATTATTGAATAAATTGACGAAAATTTTAAATTTAAGAACCAAATAGTTCTTAATTAAATAAACCGAATTCCAATATCACAAAAAATAAAAATAGTATACAATTGAAATGGAGGATTAGACTTTTAATGTTTTCATTTTAGAGAAAAAAATTTATTAGACCAAAGACCCATTGATTTTTTTTTATTATTTTTTGATTTTTTTTGGGGATGGGGAAGGGGGCTTGAACCCTTAACCTTAGGAAGACAAAACCTTCACAAGGTAAAAAGTACCATTAGACCTAAGGCAACCACCCATGTTAACATAATAATATCCTTTTAGAGAATCAAGCATTTTACTAACATATTTAGCTAAAATTACGTTTCATCTTCGGCACTCTCAAAATTCTTGATTTCCCCCAAAATTCTAAAATTTAACGTACTAATAACTACACCAAAAAATGCATGAGCAAAAAAAAAAAAATCCTGGTTATGAAACAAAAAACGAAAAAATTGTTTAAGGCCAACAAAAGCCTCAAGTACAAAAATTTCTTAGTTTTACTTATTCTAAGATGGCTTGGACATTTTTTATTTGAACAGGCTGATCCGAACCTATGTAATTCTAATTTGTATAAAGATTTCCAACAGTGCGGCAATATTCATCCATTAGAGTTGCTTGAAAACACAAATAAACAATAGCACATATATTAGATTCACATATGAAGACATATATAGATGTAATGAATTTTGAGCACATCAAAATATGATTNACCGAGTTAGTTAGTTCATGCACAGACCATGTCAGCCTCATCTTGATGCAGTTTATCATATTCTTCGGTACCTCAAGTCTTGTCCTGGTCTTGGGTTGTTCTATGCATCAGGATCTCAGACTGATTCTTTAGCCTGTTATTCGGATTCAAATTATAGGGGAGCATGTGACGGTCGATCTACTACGGGTTTCTGTGTTTTTTGAGAGATTCATCTTATCTCTTGGAAGAGCAAGAAGCAGTCAGTTCTCTCTCGCTCATCAACAGAGGCAGAGTATCGGGCACTGGCACTAGTACTTGACACATGTGAGATTATCTGGCTACGATCGATTCTTGGCGAGTTGGGATTTTCGGTAATTTCTTCATCTACATTATATTGTGATAATCAATCTGCTATTTAGCTTGCTTCTGACTTTGTATTACATGAGAGGACGAAACATATAGAGATTGATGTTCACTTTCTTCGGGGAGAAGGTTAGCAGTGGTATTGTCACTCCATCGTTTGTGGGGACCAGTGATCAGGTTGTGGATATTTTCACAAAACCTGTCACTCTATCCATTCTTCGGGACTCCGTTGTCAAGCTTGGCTTAGTTGACATTTTTGCACCTAGCTTGAGGGGGAGTGTTGGAGATATAGTAACCTAGTTTATTAGGGTTTATTAAATTTTCTCTTTTTACCTTTTTATCCTTATTGTAACTTTCATTGACTATACATACAAGGGCTCTACACTTAGTTTGTATCTCTTTAACTCATACATATTCCTCTTCTGATTCCATTGTGGAACGCTCTGATACGACCTAAATCTTTTGTCATTTTCAATTTCTTCTTCTATGCAACCTTTTGAGAATATTGTACGATACAATTATGTGTCACCACCAATAATACTTCTCATTACCTTATGAGTCAATGACTGATATCACGATCTTGAATACATTTATTTGAAAATTGGTCGTACAACTCCATTCTTTTTTATTTTTTTCAATGTGCTACAGTGGATTGTCGTAGCTCTAATACCTTCATAATATTTATGCCTTTGAGCCCCCTTGCTAGAAGTTATTTATTCTCATGAATCCAAACTTTGATGCAACATTGAGAATTAGCTATTCTTGTACAATGAAGAATGCTTGATTTATAATCTATGAAGGAAGAGGATAATAGAAACTTAATCATAGTTCAAATATTTAATTATGACAAATTTGGTTATGAAATTTGACGAGCAATATGAGACTTTTAATCGACTTTTAATCTTTGGGGGATAAATTGTAGAATCTAAAATCTTTCAAGGACTAAATTAAAGTATCATTCACCCTCATAAATCCAAGCCAATTCGATTCAAGCTTTCGGGCTTAACTCGAGTTTTACGACTATGACAATTTTTTTAACAGATTGGTCATCGCAACATTACAAAGTTTCTAGCTTTTGTTACTTGTACAACTGATTTTCTCACACCTGTAGGTGGAGCAAATCTGTTGAGTTCCATTGTTCAACCAACCGACTGGATGAACAGAATGACTATTGGTAGAGGTTAAGAAGATTGGGAGTTTTGGAGAAAAGAGCACTTTAAATTTTTAATAGGATTGTGGAACATTTCAGAATAAAATTGTTATATTAAAAAAATTATAAAAGATAGTCTTCTTGAGTGTTTTCAACTCTCAGAAGTAAGTAAGAAATCTTTTACTTAATATTTTAGTCTATTTTTAAGGAGTACTTAATATACTAATTGATGCACATGTGCATTAAACATGATCTTAAAATTTAAAACTTTTGACATGAATGTTATAATCAGTTTTGATATAATGGTAATGATGAACATTAAGGATCATAAAACAAATATTGATAACATTTAAATACTAGAAAAACCATGTCACAAAACAATTCCTGCAAGCTATACTAATCGTAGACGAATCCAAGTATTGAATTGTCTCGACTAGTAACTATACAATTGCTAGCTTATAATTTTTCTCAAGACAAGCTCAAGTAGCCTGAAATTACATTAATAAATCTAATGGCAGAACTCATTTTCTTAGATAAGTTCCTCTAAAATTTGTGTTGAAAGTTTGGTTAGTAAGACCTTTGATGATATAGGCTTGCAAGAGTGTGTGGTCGAGCTGAAGCTCTTTAGTCCTTGCTCAAGTGCTTGTGAAGCTTCAACTGAATATAGGAATAGGCTCGATTATTGAATAAATTGACGAAAATTTTAAATTTAAGAACCAAATAGTTCTTAATTAAATAAACCGAATTCCAATATCACAAAAAATAAAAATAGTATACAATTGAAATGGAGGATTAGACTTTTAATGTTTTCATTTTAGAGAAAAAAATTTATTAGACCAAAGACCCATTGATTTTTTTTTATTATTTTTTGATTTTTTTTGGGGATGGGGAAGGGGGCTTGAACCCTTAACCTTAGGAAGACAAAACCTTCACAAGGTAAAAAGTACCATTAGACCTAAGGCAACCACCCATGTTAACATAATAATATCCTTTTAGAGAATCAAGCATTTTACTAACATATTTAGCTAAAATTACGTTTCATCTTCGGCACTCTCAAAATTCTTGATTTCCCCCAAAATTCTAAAATTTAACGTACTAATAACTACACCAAAAAATGCATGAGCAAAAAAAAAAAAATCCTGGTTATGAAACAAAAAACGAAAAAATTGTTTAAGGCCAACAAAAGCCTCAAGTACAAAAATTTCTTAGTTTTACTTATTCTAAGATGGCTTGGACATTTTTTATTTGAACAGGCTGATCCGAACCTATGTAATTCTAATTTGTATAAAGATTTCCAACAGTGCGGCAATATTCATCCATTAGAGTTGCTTGAAAACACAAATAAACAATAGCACATATATTAGATTCACATATGAAGACATATATAGATGTAATGAATTTTGAGCACATCAAAATATGATTTACACTGACCCAAAACTCTCTCAACGCATAATAGAACATTATAACAATGAAGAGTGGCATGCACAATCGTGTTCGGGTGACTAGATTAAAGTTCTATCGAGAAGACCTACAAACAAAAGAGATTTAAAGAATGTTGAAAAAAAATCAGGCAATTCACCCAACAAGATGGTAAATCCTTTCAACCTCGACAACAACTGGAGCAACAAAGAGACATGCCTACCTCCAAATCCTTATTCAGAAAGCGCACACATGACAGCGTGATCCCCAGAAAAGCCATCTTGCAGGGAGTGGAAGAAACAAAAATATTTTGAGACATGAGATGATGTTCTAGGACCCAACATTATTAAGGAGACCAAGTAATTTTTCTAAATAGTCTTATAACATTCTTGTTTTTAAAGTGTCTTTGTTCAAATGGTGGTTCAGTTTTTCTTTGGCAGCATTCTCTCTCCGGTCTAGTTATTGAGATTGAATCTTTTTGCAACGTGGCACTTGGTGCTCATCAGCATTATGTAAAAACTTATGCGCCCTTTGGTTTGATTGCATACATGGTCGAAGTGTCCTCTTTACTTATTTACTTCTATCAATGTCTTAGTTGATTTATGAATAGGTTTTCGTCTGTTAGACTAACTTAAATCTGAGAGCCAAATGAAGTGGTAACCATCCACTTGCCTGTGCCTTTGATTGCTTCCATTAGGAACCAATTTTAGTTACATAGAATTACCGGTCATGGTTGCACATGGCCCTATTCTGTAGTATGTTTTTGTTTGCTACATGTCACCTCTAGATTTGGTGGTAGTTTGTTGTTGGCTATTTCCATTTAGTCTAATATTTATGTCGGTACTTTCTGAACTTACCCCTAATTAGACTATCTATGCTAATTTAGAACCCTCACTCGTTCTTTAGTGCACTTTTAATTTTTTTGTATAAAAAAAAACCTGCTCATTCTTTGGCTATCCAAAAAATCTGAGACCTCTCTAGTTTTTCATATTTCAATTATCGACTTTGAATCATCTTAAAATGTACTGGCTGTATATTCAGGTAGCTGCATTACTTCCCTTTGTGGTCATCATTTTTATCAGTGTAGCAGAGATTTCCTCCTACATATACACAAGTTTGCTCATAATGGTGGATTTCTTTCTGGTTTTCTTCTCATGTTTACGTTTTTGATGCGCCCACAATTTGGGTTGGCTAGCCAAAGATATGCATGCTCCTAGGGTTATTCAATTCTAGCTTCATAGCACATTGTGCATCTTGATTTTTTGCATTGATTATGTGTCTTGCTTCCAACTCAATAGATTTCATCGCATTGGTGGTATGGCAAAATTTTCTTCATTAGCCATTAATGTTATTGTTGGTTTCAGCTGACAGAGAAAATCAAATCCTTCTCATGGCACTATTGAAGTTGGCATTATAAAACTTGAAGAAACAAAATTAAGGTCCATTGACCTTATGTTAGAGAGGTTAAACTTGTAAACCTGCACCAAGTACAAACCAGGATACATAATAGAAAAAAAAAGAAGCCCATATGATCTAAAAGAACTACTTGAATTACAATTCTAGTGATGGTCTAGAAAATTTGCACCTGGACTCTTGACTGATACTGCACCCTCCATCATCCATTATTCTGGAAGACATCTAATACTCAGTTATCAACATACTTCTTGTTTATGCACTTTGCACAATGGAATTTGTTTGTGTTCTGATTTCAAATAAGTCATTCCAATTGTAGCAGGTTCACAATAGGCCTGGTTGTGTTTCTTGGTCGAGTTGATTAAAATGATCTTTATTCTTGGTGCCATCTCGAGCTTTCTTCCTACTTCAATGTGGAGATGCAACATGGGCTGTCTCAAAATCCCTCTCTCATTTTAAGTATCTAATGGAGATAGTCCTGTCTAAGAAGCCAAACCAACAGTATAAAACCTGGACTTCTTTTTATGTGTCCAAACCAATTATCAAACTGTACTACATGCCTGGTTTTAGCTATTGCCTTCTTTAGAGTATGAGTCAGGCTTGGAACTATAGGGCCTGGTTTCTGTTAGATTGTTTTTATGCAAAATAACTTGATGTAATTGTTTCAGCTACAGCAAATTGGTGACTAGCTCAAATTAAGTACCATGCTCAAGCAATGAAGATCAAGACATAGACATTCTTAGACTAATGTATGCAGCTTTGCCGTTCATTTATACATATTATTTGCATTGGAGGTGTTAAAAATTGCATTGATGTACTAATTTTGAAAAATGCTCCCTTGTTGGTGGCTTCAGCTATTAATGTTATTCCTTGATCTCTACTGAAATACTGTTCATTGATCAGTTTCATATATACAACAAGTGAAAATTAATTCAAAGATTTTTGGTTGATTGAGTATAATATCGATGAGTCTGGTTCAAAGGGATCGATAAATCAAGTTCAAAAACCTGTACTTCATGTTTTGTTCAACAGGAAATCGATTAAGGCTCAGAATTTCTGCAATGAGGATGGATTCCAAAGTAAAAGATCAAAAGAGTTTCGGTTTTACCCTTCCACTTATCTAGGAATGGCAGTGGATTGGGGCGGGGGAAGGAAGGGGGGGCGGCGGGAGGAGTAGTCTCCACCCCCATATCTACTTAAAAAAGTTTGTCCAACTCCGGTCCACTCTGTTAACGGAAAAAGTTTTAATCTCCATCCCTGCCCCCGCCTATTACAATTAATTTATGTGATTTTAAGAAAAAATTAAAAAAAACAAATTTTAACAATAAAAGTACAAGTTGTATCATTGTATGCATGTATCACATGATATGATCAAAAACAAATATAAAGAAATAAAAGTTGACACAATTGAGCAAAAACAATAGCACTAATACTAATAAAATTAAAAGCTTGTCTACAACATAGTTCATTATAACAACATTCTAGGGGATAAATTTCAATCCATTCCCACAGCTTTCCCCGCATGAATTTATACTAGTNAGCGTTATAGGGGATAAATTTCAATCCATTCCCACAGCTTTCCCCGCATGAATTTATACTAGTATCCTTGTATATGTCTACCGTTTAATACTTATGCTCCATCTTCGATTCGAACGAGACAAGTTTGAACGAATCCTTGTTTTTCCTCCATCCACTAACATCCCTACACTTTTCCCATAAAGAGCTCTATATAAACTAGGTGAGATAGGACACACGACATTTACATCTTTAGGAGAATTGATTGGCTATTCTTGTAGCTCACATAGAACTCTTCCTCAGTTTCATTCAAGAGGCATCAAAATGAGGATCCCACATCCTTTGTTGGTCAGCCCATGTCATTTTCAAAGAATTATAGAGATGTTTTGTCCCCGTCAAGGATAAACCCCAAAAATCTCCCTCAAGCAGTTCAAGAATTGCATGTCTGGCCTACTCTGTGATGAGAATCGTGTAGTAATTGGATAAATATTTTAGATTAATCATGAGAGTAATTCAGTGTTTACCTTTCAAGTATTTTCTTTTAACTTTTAAGGGTTTAATTGTCAATTTGATTATTTATTTATTTTAGGGTTTGTGATCTCCTTATATATATAGGATTTGTGAATTCCTTATATATATAGGGGATACATTTTTGTTGTAAGACTAGAATTTTGATTATTATTGATTATTGATATTGAATCCTTCTTTCTCAAATTCTCTTTGTTCTCATCCCCTTCTTCTTATTTTCTCATCTATTTCTTTTTCCCTTCTCATCCCTAATTCTTCCTTTATATATCTATATCAATTTGATATCAGAATTAATACGATTTACATCACTCTGACATAGACAAAAAAAAAATCAAAGTATATATTTTTATAGGGAAAGTACAGCAAATTTCATTGATGTGTATAATCCTTGGTGTATGGAGAAAAGGATCCAGAGTTCAAGGTCAAGAAATCAACTATTGATTTAGAAAGTACTGTGATGCATTGGTCAATGCATTGCAAAATAATATCGTGTGGTACACACAAAATTCCATATGTAAGAAGTGTTGATTTTGATGTTCCAAAATTGTAACATTACTTACTGAAACTTTTAAGTTGAAACTTGTAATGTATAACAAAATAGTAAGAAAAGAGTTATACAGAACCAGTGTTACACGAAAGAGTTACAGCAGTCTTACGAAACAGTAACAGTAAACAGTTACACATAATTGTTTGGTAAACCAAAATAAATACTAACTCTATTGCAAAACAGAAAATGTTATTGAAGTTGATGTAGATTAAGACTAGTGTTTGACACTATATCCTTAAGACAAATTTCACCCCACACATGGTGCTTATGGAATACCGAGCGTCTGCCTCCCAGAATATAATGATCTATACACGAACAGAAGTAGCACTCCAATCTGCTCGTCCAACGAACCAATATTGTGTTGTTTACTCTCCAAATGCAAACTGCTTTAATGCCAAAAATGTTATGCACTAATGTCTGACTTAACTCTATATATGGACTGATTAATGTAATGAATGCATACTGTTAATGAGTTTGGGTATTTATATATACTTTGGTGATTTTTCAGATAGTCACCAAACTAAAAGACGTAACCCAAATTAATAGACACAACTCAATTCGGACTGGAAGGAAGTAACAAATCCGAACCAGTGCGATCCAATGGGTACCGAAAATTAATTTCGAGTTAAGAAATTTATGCACAATTAATTAAATAATTTTTTTTCCAAAAAATAGGGTTTTGTTTAAACCACACCCACACCCACATCCGTACCCAAGCCCGACTAGGCCGGGTCGTGACGAGGCGGGCGGCGCATGTGTGGTTGAACCGAAGGCATGTAGGTGTTCGTTCTGCTCATAAAATTGTGCTACCCCTTAGGGTCTAATCCCATAAAACAAACTTAGCTTGTATATGCCTATGTAGAATTTCTTACTCAATCAATGTGGGATTGATGTAAAATCCCACATTGCACAACCTTTATTTCACAATTCAAGAGGGTCACTTTTGAGCCTATTTTCTCATTCATTTCTTACTCGATTTGTGCAAATGAATATACCACGTTATTCTCCTCACGGAGTAGAATATGAACCCATGAAAATTTATTCAAAATAATAAACGGGTCCTACTTGAATTTAGGCTCAAAATCGACAAAAAAAATCAATTTTTACACTTAAAAAATTGTTTTGATTCGACAAGAAGTAGTTTCACTCGGGATCATCATGGAATGGTAAGTCGATAACAGCCAATTCGATGATAATGACCCAAATGACTTAGACTCAGACTCGACTCAAAGACAAAACAAACAACATGATTGAGTCGCATGAGACCCATAATTTACATGCAACATAGAATGGCATTGGATCGAAAGGTCCTGAGTTGGATATGCATCAATTGAATCATATTAGTATGTCCAATACTTTAAAAGATGAGGGGATCCCTTGCCTTACGTAATGACAATTAACAAAAACAGGCAATTTGTAGTGTTGTAATGGCATCTGGAAGGACTGCCCTATTTGACTACTCCTCGCAGGCTCATATACAAGTATAAGACTCAACTATAACTGACTATGAACAATTCAGTGCCTGCTTTCCAATCCTTTGGGAACATAATTTGGGAGCATCTGATCATATGATTGGTATGTATGCAGATATTAACAATCATTTGAAACAAATTGTCATCACAAACATGTTCAGTGAATCCTTTTTTATTACAGAAATGTGAATAAGCGAGCCTTGTAAAATCTAGTCTTCGCCTGCAAGTTATAAAGGAGTTTCATGGTGAAGGTCATGTGAGGAGGGACAAAACTTTTCAACTTGTGGCATATTTCTGGCCTTCTATGCGTCAGGAGGTCTACAAATTTGTGCAGGATTGTCGGATTTACCAGGTTCCAAAGCGAAAGCCACTAATGCTGGGTTATACATGCCATTGCTAGTACCAACACAACCTTGGACTGATGTGAGCATGGACTTTGTCTTGGGACTTCCTCATACACAATGGGGAAAGAACTCAATTTATGTGGTCATGGATCGCTTTTCACAGATGGTACATTTCATTCCCTACAAGAAAACTGCTGATGTAGTCAATGTGGCGTAGTTATATTTTAGAGAGGTCTACTGTCCACATTGACTACCTTTCTCTATTTTTTCTAACAGGGACACGCGATTTCTCAGTCACTTTTGATGGAGTTTGTGGTGATTAGCAAACACCAAACTGGACTTCAGTAGTGCCTACTATCCCCGGATTGATGGACAAATAGAGGTAGTTAATCGTTCCTTGGGGGATTTTCTACACAGTTTAGTTGGTGATCATTTGAAGATTTGGGATCAGAAAGTGTACCAAGTAGAGTTTGCTTATAAACTTTATGTTAATCACAACACTGGATTCTGTCTGTTCAACATTGTTTATGGCAACGTTTAGCGATCTCTGCTTGATTTTCTTCTTCTTCTAGATATAAAACATGTTCATGGGAAAACTAAGGATTTTATTAAAAATTTGTACCAAGTCCATAAGGCTACAACCAGAATCTACTAGAAGCTACAACCACATATAAGCAAGCAACAAACAAGAAGAGGTGTTTGGTGGAGTTTGAAGTTGGTGACTTTGTGTGGGCAATTTTGACTAAGGATCGTTTTTCTGCTGGGGAATACAACAAACTGGTAGCATGATAGATTGGACTATTTGATATTATTGACAAGATTAATTCTAATGCTTACAGGTTGAAGCTGCCAAGTCAGATTCATACTTATGATGTTTTTCAATGTCAAACACCTTGTTCCATATACAGGCGACAACTCAGACAATGATGATTCCAATTCGAGGATGAATTCTTTCCAACTTGATGCAGTACGTATAGTAGAAGATTACATGAGAGATCAATACCATCGAAAGCAGTGCTGATTAGGCAGCAATTAGGATTAATTTTGGACAACAGTGTTAGAAAATTTCATAAAACCATTCCGAAAAACTCTCGATGATCTCAACAAGAATGAAGTTCCTTCAACCCATTCATTTTTTAGCCAAAAAATGACGTTTATGGCACTTTTTAGGCACTGCTTCAATCTTTCTCTCATTTAATATCTCACCAACTCCTCCAAACAAGCCATAGACACACACATAAGGACATATTATACCATAGTGGTTGTGCTCACAGTGGGTTGAGTTACGGTGGTTGTGCTTTCAGTTAAATGGTCATTCCAGGGTGGTGTGCGCAATGTCACACCTATCCCAGAAAAGAGTTGGGGTGTGGGTAACCCTGAATAATTGACATTCAACTGTCACTTAACAAATTAGATTAACCTGTGCTTTATTAGCTAATCACCACACATAATTATAAGCTTGATATTCACAAGCACAAAGTTACAATGTAACTAGAGCGCCGTACCCTTAAGATATTTAAGCAAACTATATACATTTAGACACATGACATAATGTATAATCAAACGTCAACATTCTCACATCAAGCTAGATTGTCCAGTGGACCATCATCTAACCCCGATAACCTGAAACAAACAACTGTGAGGAGGTGAGCAAATCACACGCTCAGTGAGTATATTCGAGACATGTAGAAAGAAAATACACAACCATAACATAGCTATAAATATATCACACATATACATTTAAAATAGAATCCAAAAATCCACCATCCAATGATCAACAATTCAATTTCCAGCACATATACGAATACATGCCAAATAAACCTTACAAGTGAAAATCAAATTTCCAATACTCAATATCCAATATTCGACTATCCAATAACGCCCAAAAGTCTTGACGAGAATTAACGACTACCCATTTCCTCTCGTAAGTCTCGACAATTACATTGCTACCTGTTCACACACGGGAGTCACGATAATCACATCGTTGCCCGTTTACGCCCAAAAGTCATGACAATCACGTCATTACCTTTGTACGCCCGAGAGTCACAACAACCATCTCACATAAAAACACAACACAATCATTTCAAGTACTTGGAACCATAACCAACAATGATTCACCATTCACAATACAAACATAGCAAGTAATATATAATTAAATAGCAGTCAATTAGTTATATTTTCAAACAATATGAATTAATATACTCGCCTCGAGTTAATTTCAACCCAAATTCAGTCTTTTTGTACAAGTCTAGGTGAATCTGNCACCTCGAGTTAATTCCAACCCAAATTCAGTCTTTTTGTACAAGTCTAGGTGAATCTGCCGTTGACGTTGTTGCCTCAGTACTTAACGTACGACGAAATAAGACATATGGGTACCATTCACAAATACATGATATTATTCACCTCATGCATTAATGATTGATTAAGTTTAAGATATCACATCTCTCTTCCTTTACCCTTTGTTACCACTTGAATCATTTAAGCTTTGTTACCACTTGAAACATTTAAGCTTAACTCAATCGTAACTTATCTCCCTTTAGCTTAATTATGTGTAAATAACCAAGCAAGACTAGTTAGGATTGATTAAAACTGATTAAAACCCATTAGGATGCTTGGAGATGCTTTGAGGTCACATTTCTCTTGTAAAGTGCTAAGTTGGCCGCCTGTTTAATAGTTGCAGACTTTCGGCCCACTTTCAACAACTACCAATTTTCACACAAACAAAATGAGGTGTTTTATCCTATATGGTTAGAATGATCTATGAGTCTCGGTTCCAACAAAAATATAGTGCATCAATCAAAATTTTTTAGAGGGAGTTATTGTGATTTTCTCATGGATTCTCAAGCTGAAATTGTTTGTATAGGTACACGTTGTACCGGTTTGACCAAAATTGTACCGGTTTGACCAAATTTGAATCAGTTCATCGCAACAATGTACCGGTTCAACCAAATTTGAACCGGTTCATTGACGTTGTACTGATTCATAACTTCACAGTATCTTATCAGATACCCGATGAACCGGTTCATTGATGCTGTACCACTGTTCTTCTGTGACAAACTCTTCTGCATCTACATCCTTCTCCACCACACAACTCTCAAACACTTACGGCTTACCCATAAATTATAACCCTAAATCATATAGAAACTTTTACTAATAACAAAACCCAATAACAACTATACATGAACCAAAACAATAAACTACACCCAACCCTTCCATGGTTTACCAACAAAATAAAGTGAGTTTTTTTTAGAGGAATTTTTACCAAACGAAATCGATTCCTTTCAATTCCTGAATAAGAACTCGCTTGATCCAATAACCCAAGAAAAATAATTCCATTCTACGCTGACTTCGAACCGAAGAGCTAAAACACCACACTGGAGGATTTTCAAATCCAATTCTCACCCTCTTGTACCGGTTCATGCTTATATGGAAGTAAGAGGAAGGCTTAAAGTGACGGGTGTCCAGTGACTCACCCAATTTTTGATCTAAATATATTTAGATCTCCTTTAGTTTCCCTCCTTCACACATACACCCGACACAATTTCCATCATCTATTAAATTATACCCAAAATATTTTATCACTTAATAAATTACCCCCAAACACATTCTATCATAAAATTCAATCTCTATGGTTAACTTTTATCCTATCACCTAACATCCCATAATTCAATAACTATAATTTGGCCCCCAAAGTAATTATCACAAATTATATATTAACCCCTAATATTTATAAAATGTTTTGCATCTGCAAGTTCGGGTCTCACGCGCATGGTGATTCAGTTGTGTGTAATGGGTGGTGGTGCATAGTGGATGGAGGAGTGGCAGTGGTAATTCAGTGATTGTGGTGAACAAGATAGAGAGGAGAAGACAAGATTGAGATAATAAAGAGGGTAAGATGATCATTTTGCCATTGTTGTTAACAACGTTAGCTGTTCACTTTAGTCCAAAAAAACCAAAGGAGTTATGCGCTAATTTTCAAACCATAGGAAGGTTAGGTGCAAAAGACCTACTAAACCAGATAAAGTTGATTTTACCCTTAAAAAAATACCATTGACAATATAAAGATGATATTGTCACAGAAAGTGACAAGATAAGGATATATATATTTTTTCAATCGGTGATAATACTAGTTTTCTTATGCAACAATGTTATTGAGATTTAATTTATTGACATAATTCACTATAGTTATTGGATTGATTGTGAATTCTATCAAACATTAGAACTTGGTGTAAATCAAACGATTACAATGAAGTTACATCATTAGATCAACAAATTAAGTTAATACATTAGGTCCAACAAAGTCAGTCTTTCTTGTTAATTGGACTTTAAGGTTTCCTTAAGAATACAAAATGATTTATTTTTTTCTCTTCCATAAAGTTAAAAAGAATAATAATTTAAGCAGACTTTTTTTGTTAGATGATGAACTTTATTAGATAACAATCACAAACATAGGTCTGGGATGGGAACGTCCATCTTCTTCCAGATACACTTGGTTACACAAATTGAAGGGAAAAAACATACAACACTGCATTATTTTCTGCTTCTTCTTTCTAAATTTATTGCATTCTTCTGTAAACTTTTCGGATTTCCTCTTCTGGGAATTCGTTGCAGTGCCTCAAGGTGTCTGAGTCTCTGATTGAAAACTGATAGGAGAAGTAGTAGCACAGCAACGACAACATGAGCCTGGTGGAGGAGGTTCACAGCATACACAAGCAGGACATAAGGGTGGCCTCTGAAGAAGTTCTGCATAACAAGCAAGAAAAACACTCAATATCCAAAGTTCATTAAATGAATCAGCAACCAATATATTGGCCGGAGAGGTTAGATTTAGATCGATGGCAAGTGTTCATGTGCCCAAACGATATAGTCGTGGTTTTGAGTTAGGAAACGGGTAATCAGTCTCTCCCAATTGCATAGGTAAGACTGTTTGCCACTTGCATATCTCAGAATCCACCATCGACATTAATTTTGCATACTAAATATGATATTTTTAAATGACATGTGTATAGAAGGCCGTTATGGAATTACCTCGATGAGTAAATCGAGCTGCTTCAGATGATAACATGGGAGAGAAAACTATGGCGAAGATCATAAGCGTCACCAGAGTAGACTTTGGAGAGAAACTTGCCATTGTTTTGATTCTGAACGCTGCTAGATTTGTTGAGATAAGCATGTCATATACATAAACTTGAGCCCATTTATATAGATTATGATGGCCTTTGGTCAGAGATATAACATATGCTCATACTCATACCTAATGCCTTATTGCTTGAATTGAAAAAGTTAATCCCACTGGCTGACCTTAGACATCAAATTGGACTTTCACCACTTTGAATAAATTTTTTTAATTGACTGGACTTTTTAAAAATAGATAGAACGACAAAGAACTCTCCTCCCCCCTCCACTCCCACCCCCCCCAAAAAAAAAAAAAAAGAAGAAATGGGATAAATATATCTGCTTGGATGCATTTTTAGTCTACGTACATCTTGTGTTAAATTTCTGTTTACTAATCAGGATATCGTTTGATAATATTTTTTGAAGCATTCTTTTGCTTTTGTTTTTTTTTATTTTTTTGGTTTTTAGTAATTTTTTAAAGTAGTATTTTCTACTCTTTTTTTTTCTTGTTTGAATTTGCATATTTCCTCCAAGTTTAATTATATGTTTAATCTTTTGTTTTTGTTTAAAAAAACTACTTCAAAAAGGTGTTACCAGACAACATATTTATCTACTGAGCTGATCACACTACATAAGTTATTAGCAAAAGACTCTACCACTCGAATCAGATAAAAGAATTCTTGATAAGTTGGAGACCATGTTAGAGTGTGTGTGTGGAGATGGGTTTTAGTGGACGATTACTCTATGCAGATTTAAATGTCATAGAGTCGAGTCATGAAAATAATCTCATTTTTTTCATTAGTAAGATTAAAATTACATAAATCTGATTTAGACTCTGCAACAATGGGAATACTCCCTCTCTCTCTCTTTCTCTTTATATATATCTAATATTTTAGTCAATAAGTTGAATTGTAAACTTATAAAAGCACAACAATAGTCAAGATTGATTTAATTTTTATCTACTTTGATCTTATTGTACAAAATTCATCACAAATTTTTTTTCCTATCCAAAAATATCAACTTCTCTACATAACCTTTAATGCCAGACAACACACTCCCCATGATCAAACAATCACATCAATCAACACCCACGTCTCTCTTCAATTTAATTTTAAACTGCGCAATTAAAAAAAATAAATTTTTATTTAAAATACATATATTGTTGTTAAGAAATATAGGACTATTTTGTTTATTAAAGGTAGAATAGTCATTTACTTTCTCTTTGTTTAGCCTATATATAATTTTTTTGTATTTAGGTAAAATCACTTCTTTGTATTCAATTGAATTATGCAGTATCAATAAAACTCTAGTCTCCTCTTTTCTTATCTCTTGTATTTCTCTTTTATTAGATTGTTTAATATGGTATCAGAGCAAAGTTTCATGGGACAAGGCTTAATTTCAAACACATTTGTTCCGTTTTTACAATATAGTTTTCTTTGTTATTTGATTATGGCTACTGAAAGAAACGATTCGCTTCAGTCTGTGAGTGTGAGGTTGGATGAAAAGAATTATTCATATTAGAGTTATGCGATGAGAAATTTTTTTAAGAGTAAAAAGATATGGGGATATGTTAGTGGAACTTCTGTGAAACCTAAGAATACTAATGCAGGTTATGCTGCTTTGATAGATGTCTGGGAAGCAGACAATGCAAAAATTATTACTTGGATTAATAATTCTGTTGAGCATTCTATAGGTACACAGTTGGCAAAGTATGAGACAGCAAAGAAGGTTTGAGATCATCTGCAAAGGTTATTCACTCAATCAAATTTTGCAAAGCAGTATTAATTGGAGAATGACATACAAGCTCTTCAGTAGAAGAATATGAGTATTTAGGAGTTTTATTCTACTATGACAGATCTTTGGGATCAATTGACTCTTACAGAATTGGCTGAATTAAAGGCATGTGGTGCCTATATTGCTCGTAAAGAGTAGTAACGGTTGATACAATTTTTAACGGCACTTCATAGTGATTTTGAAGGACTTAGAGGTTCAATTTTGCATCGTTCTCCACTTCCTTCTGTTCACTTAGTTGTCAGTGAGTTATTGGCTAAAGAAATACGCCTTAAATCTTATTTTGAAAAGGGAATTCTTATTACTTCTAATAATTTTGTGCTAGCAGTACCTTCTAAATCATTCTCTAATAATCAGAATAAACCTTACACAAGGACTGCCTTTGATGAGTGCAATTTCTGTAAGCAGAAAGGTCATTGGAAGGCTCAATGTCCTAAGTTAAGACAACAGAATCAATCGCAGCAGTAATCTCAAGCTTGGAAGCCTAGCAACCAGTCATAATATAATGCTCATAGACTACCTCAGGGTTACAAACCACCATAGTCCAATACTGCAGCAGTAGTTTTATTAGGTCCTTTCACCGATTCTAGTATTTTGGCTAAGCAATTTCAGAAGTTTCTTGTTAGAGTATGTGTGACTCATATTTGCTGTGTGCATAATGGCAAGGAGGCAGATGCCGGAGCGGGCGGAGCGTAGCGGAGTGGAGCGAAGACAAATAAGATACATCTTAATACAAATAATTAACTTTCTATCAACTTTCTTTCCGATTTTAGAGTGATCGATTTTGGTGAGTTGGAAGGAAAGTTAATCCATTCACTTTTCCATCATTCCTTACCAAACATGATGTTAGGAAGAATTACACTTAGACTTTGAGATTTATCACTTAAACACTCAGATTTCTTGATATTTTAAATATTAGATACAAACTCTTGAAGTTTATACGCGCGTAACACTTAGACTCATGTCATCAAATGTCTATTAGTAAAACTATTAATAAATTATACTTAGACCCCTTGAAGTTTGTAGATGTATAATATTTAAACCCTTTAAATTTAAAATATTATACTTAGATAAAAAATTTTTTAATCAAATATTTTAAATTATACAACCAAAACTCATGTTCTATTGTCTCATTTATTAAAATAAAATCAAAAATAAAAATTCAAAATTTTCTTAAAAAATCATGTATATAATTATACTATCTATTGGAATAAAACTAAAAAATCAAACAAGGGTCTAAGTCATTCATAATAGAAAATGAATTTTACAACCAAAATTCATATTCTATAATGTCATTTATTGAAATAAAATCAAAAATAAATATTCAATTTTTTTTTAAAAAATCATAATTAGTATACAATTATACTATCTACTGGAATAAAACTAAAAAAAATCAAATAAATGGTCAAACTGTAATAGACACAATATATTCTAACTTTAATTGAGATAATTTGATCTTTTAAACAATTAAATTAAATTCCAATAGATAGTATAATTGTATACTAATTATAATTTTTTAAGAAAAAATTAAAATTTTATTTTTTAAGAAAAAAATTAGATTTTTATTTTTTATTTGATTTCAATAAATATCATAATAAAATATGAATTTTGGTTGTAAAATATAAAATATTTAATATTCTATCTTCATTTGGTGTTTTTTTTGTCTAAGTATAACATTTTAAACTTGAGGGATCTAACTTTTATAGGCCTATAAACTTTAGAGGATCTGGATGTAATTTACTAACAGATACACTAATAGACATCGATGGTAAGGGTCTAAGTATTACGCGTATATAACCTCAAGAAATCTGTGTATAATATTTCAAATATTTGGAGATCTGAATGATTAAATAACAAATCTCACGAAATCTGAATATAAATCTCTCAATAACGTAAGTTTTTTGATAGTAAGATTAAAATTGCCCACATCGGTTTCAAACCCCGCACTAGTGAGAATACTATTCTATAATAAAATATAATATAAAAATTAATTTTTATTATAATTGAGATCGTTTTAAATTTTATTTTAAAATTAATCCAACGGCTAATATTTAATTTTTAAAATTTAATAGAAAAAATAGGCTTTGTTTGGGGTGATTTTTCAAAAATATTTCTAAAACTTATGATTTCTTGTAAACATTTTTTTCATAAAAAAATTAGTAATTAGAACAACTTATTTTATTATTTTCAAATAAATCAAAAATAGTTTTACCACTTAAATAATTAAATAAATAAAAAAATAACTTTTATCTTTTTAAAATCACTTCTCTATAAAATATTTCATTACCACCCTCGTCATCGCCCCGCCACCACCATTACCACCATCACCCTCGCCATCCCACCATCACTACCACTACTATCGCCATTGTCATCGTCACTACCAACAACCACTCGTTGTCGCCCACCACTGTCACCATCCATTCTTACCCACCCCCCACTACACCTACCACTATCACTGTCATTGCCCACGACCACTTACACCCACCACCACCATTATCACCGCCCACCATAACCCACCATTGCCATTATCACCATCGTCGCCCCACCACCACTGCCAACCCACCATCACCATCACTACCACCGTCGTTACTCATAACTGTCATTACCACCGTCTTCACAGAAAACTCACCACCACCATCATCACCGTTGTCACTTACGGTTGTCACCGCTTACCACAACCATCACTGCCTCTCGCCACGGCCCACCCCACTATAACCGGTTTTTAAATTTATTTTTCTCTCTTCTATATTTGTGATTTAATTTTGAATATAAATATAAATATTTTTATGATTAATAATTTTTATATTAATTCGTGTCTTCAGACAGGAGTAATAACTATATATATGAGTCATTAATTACGTCATTCAATGGCTTGTAAACTCTTTTTTCTCAAATCTTTTTTTTTACTCGTAGGTCAAACTTGAGAAGGCAGTATTCTAGCTGGAGTGTGGCCGGCAAATGAATAGTCAATAAAAAGATCTGATTATTGTTTCCGTATCCAGGCTGCAACACAGAATTACGGAAAGAGTTATTTACCGACAAATTTCAAACAATATTATCCATTTACAATATTTTAAACTTATTTATTAAATTATAATATATTTTTAAAAATTAAGATTATTGTTAAAAAAACAGAGCCAGTAATCCCACTTTTAATCTTTTGTTGAATAAGACAATAACAGTGTTTCAATCACATATAAAAAGACGGTGTTAAACCCAATAAATTTATTCTTAAAAGTGTGGTTATTTGATTAATAAGTTTAACAGTGCTGTAAATTGGTAATTATTAATTTAAATTTTTCAAAAAATAATAAATAATTTCAGAATTAAGTTACTAATATTAGACTAGTTAAAAAATAAAATTAAATGTTTTGTGTAGTCAATTTCATCATATTACAGCGTCAAATTAAACTAGTTTTTCAAATCACTCTCAACACTATTCCATTCAAATGCATACAGCTATAGTTGTGAGCTATCGAGGACTACCACACAAAGCATTTTACTTTCTCACACATCCTTACTTCTACTAAGCGGCTTAGCCGCCTACTTTGACATATTATTGTCGCCAAGAACGGAAATAATGCTGTCCTTTCTCCCTCCATCGTTAAACCTAACTCTCCTACCTACCTATGTGGTGTTTGGATGAAGTTGACTGTTATCAGAGTAGAATCCACCTAACATGTAACGACATTTTCGATGTTGACCTAAACTCAAACTTAATTTGAGTAAAAAATTTAATTTAATATCAACTCCTTCAATGATAAAACTCAATTTTATACTAAGATATTTTTTTAAAAAAATCCCTATATTATCTTAAAATTTATTATATATATAACGTATGTATTGTGTGTGTGATGAATATATATATATATATATACACGCACACACACAATCACACAATAACACAGATCTGAAATAAATTCGACTTCGTTGTTTTAGATCTGTGTTTTGGTGCTCCACCTTCATTGCAGACAAAGAGAGAGTAGAGATGGAGATGCTGGAGAAGAAGATGTTGAAGAAAGAGAGAGGAAGTGGAAAAAAAAAAAGGTTGAAGATTTTTGCTGCTAAGGGACTCAAAGGGTATACCTCATTAAAGTCTCAAAACTGTTCTCTGTGTTTCCAATATTTTCAAAGAAAATTCTGAAAATAAGTTACACTTGTTTTTTGTTTCTTTGCTCCAAATCTTATTTTTTTCCCAAAAACTTGAGAATAAAAATATTAAACAAGCAGATTTTTGATGTTTTTAAAATTTTGAAAAAAAAAATTGTTTTTGAGAAGATAACTAAACACGCCCCAAGTTTTTGGCTAAAAGAATACAATGAGAATTTAGTAAAATGTTACCGTTAGAATTTGGGTAAAGAATTTAAGTCTCCTTCAATTTAGGTCAGCTCGTTTTTTTTTGGTTAATTGTATTCGAGGTTCCTAAAATATGAAGTTTATTTCATTTTGATTCTCAATGTTTCAATTGTATCATTTTAGTTTTTGAAATATTGAATATGTCTTTTTATGGTCCTTCNTTTGGTTCTCAATGTTTCAATTGTATCATTTTAGTTTTTGAAATATTGAATATGTCTTTTTATGGTCCTTCAAGAAGACAATGTCCAGATTGCTAACGATTTTTTATTATAAACTTGTCATATAAATATGGACAAAAAAATAATTTGAATAACTCTTGACCAATTGTTTACTCAAATTTTGGTTAAATATCTACCTAAATTACACAGTTTTGATCAAGAGCTATCCAAATTTTAGTCAAAAGGTACCCATACTACACATTTTTTTGTCAAGAGCTACCCAAATTTTGTTTAAGAGCTATCAAAATTATTTTTTGTCTATATTTAACTATTACGTGACAAGTTTATGATAAAAAATTATTAACAATCTGAACGTTATCTATTTGAAGGACTATATAAAAACATATTCAATATTTCATGGATCAAAATGATGCAATTGAAACATTATAGATCAAAATGCGACAAGCCACATACTTTAAGGACCTCTAGTGTAATTAACCTTTTTTTTTTAACTACGAGGTGTCTAGGCCTATGTCAACTAGTCTCTCGAGCTTAGTGATTGGCCATCGTGGTTTGAGTTAGATTATAGTATATCCCTACAGGGAGAAAGGTGGTTAGCCCTTATGAGGTGTAAAAAAGAATTAAACCTGATATCTCTGGGTTATCAATTGTTAGACTCAACCACTAAACCATCTCTATATTTGTTACAGGTATAAGTAAAGGCTGGAGATGGTTTTTGAGTCAATTTTATTAAAATTTAAATTTGAATCTGTTTAGACTTAAAATACAAAATTATAAAGACATTAGATGCATGTATTGTTGGCAAGGCTGAAGTCATTAAAAAGTTGTCAAGTCTCAAAATCTGAAGAAAAAAGGGGAAATGATCGGCCATAGTTTTGGTTTAAAAGAAGGAATAAATGTCTGGGAATTACAAAGTCAATCAATCGTCAATAATGGAAAAAACTATCGAAGAGAGTGACTATAAAAGGAGAAAAAGAAAAATGTTAAAGAACAAATCAAACCCCCAACAAGACTCATGATCAGGACATTTAGGAGTAGTGCTAAAGTTAATTTTAGAAAGTATTTAGTGCTGTAATCAAAGGTTGTTAATTCAGTCTCTCTGTAACTAAAACTCATTCGATTGAATTAATAAAAGAATTTACTTTATTAGTTCATCATTTTGTGTGTTTTATCGCTTTCAAATTTCATCCAATAAAATCTTAAAACAAGGCAATTGAACTCATCCACAAACAATCACTTGAGAACTATATCTCAATTGATCTTGTTGTAAACCTGTCATGGTTGGGCTGATGAAATATATATATATATATAGGAAACTTATATCCTGGTTTGCACATGAAAATGAACCTATACGGCTATACCACACCCACAACTAACCGATGGGTGGTGCATCCTAGCTCTCACCTTTTTTGTTCCAAGGTTATTTCAAGGTTGATTACATGTCTCTGAGATTTACGTTATAATCATAAGTCCAAAGTAACCAAATAATTGTTTCGATTCCCATTTAGAAAAACAGAACGTACACAATCAACTTACACTTCCACAACAGTTGCATATTAATTAGACAAACAAACAGATGTTTGGTTACACAGATTTGTTTGAAGCAAAAGAGAAAAAAACATGAACACTGCGTTGTTTTCTCTCTTCTTTCTTAATTTTATTTCATTCTTCCAACTAGGTTTCAGAATGCTGCGAATTGATTTAGTGGCAGCCGCAAGGTGATTCAGTCCCGGATTGAGTATTGATCTGAGAACCACAGCAACGACAACATGAGCCGTGTGGTGGAGGTTCACAGCACACGTCACAACCACCACAACTGAGTTTCCCAGAAAGTTCTGCATAACAAGAGAAAGAAAACATAAAATGAAAATGAAAACAAAAACCCATGAAACGAATAAGCAAGCAAACAACAAATTGGAGATGTTTGAGTTAAAGCGATAACAAGTGTTCATCCGTCCTAAAGAGACTTTGCAGGTTTGAGCCTTATCTTTTTTCGACATAGTGTGTGCTAGGTACGACATTTTTGATGGATAGTACAAATATAGGATGGTTACGACTTACCTCGATGAGTCAATCGAGCTGCTTCAGATGGTAATGGGGGAGAGAAAACTATGGCGAAGATCACAAGTGTCACAAGAATAGAACTTGGAGAGAAATTTGCCATTGTTTTGAGAGCAAATGTTGCTAAATTTGCTGAGATGAGTATACCATCTAAATGTGCTTGTGCCCATCTATATAGACTGAATCCCACTTGGGTATTAATTGTGAGGGAGTTTTCATGGACCTCACCATTTTGAAAAGTTTTTTTTATTGACTAAATATTTAAAGAAATTAATAATGTTATTTGAACTTAATTTGCTAATTTATTCCATCACAATCATTAGATTGATTATGGGTCCCGATAAAGATTCAGATCCATAGTTAATTCAATAGTTATGAATGATTAGGTTAACAAATTATCATTGCTCTAAAGAGATAGTAGGATGACGAACTTCTCCCACCAAAAAAAGAAGAAGAAAGAGACAACCCAAAAGTGTATACACATATTTGCCAATATATAGATTTTGATAGTGGAATAAGATTACTTTGTTGCGACCCTAATATCATAAGATAGACTCTATTTAAGTAGGGATAAAACTGTGTACATTTGATTATTTTCAAATTTTATTGCGACCACAATTTTGTGCACTGGTTTTTCTTTATTTATATAACCTTAAACTTCACTTGCCTATTGATAATGCACATTGACAAAGATGGCTGGCAAATGATTATTTTCTTATTTTTTTATATTTTTAAGGGGTTTTTGTTTCCACAAAAGGGGCATAATAAAAAAAGGCCGATATAAAAATTTAGCTTTAGTCTATTGTTGATGAAAAAACGTATTAGCATCAATAAATTACCGAACAAAAGGTAGGTATTTGTTTCAACAAAAATTATATAAACAAAAAATGACTATTTCCACCGGAAAAATGCTGAATTAAAAAAAATAAAATTGGAGTCCAATTGCTTTTGTAGAGACTATTTAATCACATACTCGAGGAAGTAGTACTCTTGATCCAAATTCATTTTTTCTAAGTAATACTCTTGCGAGTGGTTTTATTTCAGTATTGAAAATATTATTTTTTAATATCGTATATTCATTTTTTTAATAAAAATGCACAACATCTATTTTTTATTTTATTTTTTTAATTAACAATAGTAAATAATTCGAATTAAAATATATAGTTTAAATTACTTTTTAATACAGTATCTCCACGACATCATTAGTCACCTACGTTGACATGGCGTTTTAAGAGAGGAACACAAATGGTTGCCCTTCCCTTTTCGATTGTGACACTTCAATGTTGTTTATTGAATATTCCGAAAAAAAAAAAATTACATACCGAATTTCCTTTGCAGAAAAGAGGGTTTTGATACAACGATAAAATTTACATCCAAACTCGTGAATTAATCACACACTATGTCCTTAATAGCTTTGCTAGAGAGAAAGTGTATTCCTTACTCGTTTTTTCGAAAAGTGTATTCCTTGATCTTAAGTAAAAAAAGATTTTTTTTTTTTTTTATTCTGAATAGTTTTAAAGTCCTCATCGAGAGTCGCTCTACGAGACGTAACTTAGTCTTCAAATTGTCTCAGTCCGTTCTCAACTTGTCTCACTGTCTGGTTGGCCTTTCCACTGGACTAAGTAGAATTCCACTCAGTGCACAGTGAGTGTATGGATTAGCCCGTGTAGCAGTCATGTATATAGCCTCCAAAAGGCTATATGATCCACTACTTTACAACCCACTTCTAGCTCTCCTCGCCATGTTAGGTGTCTGGACTCGTCTAAATTCAGTATAATTCACGGCTTCAGCTTTTCACCACCTCAGTTTGTCGGAAATTACTACAATTCTTGGTCACATAATTTTTCAAAACTCATAACGTTTTTGTATTTTGCACGTGAATTTGTGCTTTTATTTTATAAAATTCGTGAATTTAATTTTTCAATTCACGAATTCGATTAATTCACGCTTTTACTTATTTTATTTTTATTTTAATTGTGCATAAAATTTTAATTTTTTATATTTTATTTATGTTAAACTATTATGGGTAAATATGGGTCTGTATGCATATAATATGATGCTTTCAATGCGTTCTTACTCTCAATATTTTTTGAATGTTAACACTTTCGCACTTTTGCTCTCGCTTTCGCTCTATGTGATCTATGTCATACTCGCTATACTTGCTACAAAGAGAGAGATTTGTAACAATAGGAAATAAATCAAAATAACTATGGTTTGCATCTTAGGAATAGGAGTGTAACTTGGGCTAGTTGGGTGAGTTGAGGGATCAACCTTAATCCAACTTTAGGTATAAAATATTCAACCCTAACTCTAACTTTAACTTGACCTCAACTTGAGATACTCAACTAAAGTATTACCTAAGTTGATTTCGGACAAACTCAGGTAGAAATCAGATTATCTAATTCATGTTGGCAATTCGAGCTCAACAAATAATAATTCTCAATTATTTGTGTGCCTTTGCGCAATATTGGACTATTAAAAAGGCTTACACGACCTACTAAGATGAAACTCATTAAAACATCTTATTAAGGGTGTAAAAGTGAACTTTCTTTATATAAGGGAGAGGGGAGAAGTCATTTGAATTGTCAATCCGACGTGGAATGACAATTTCTTGTTCTTCTTTTTTCTTTTTACTTATTGCATATTGATTGTGTAAACTTCTTCCATCATCTATAATCTTTATAAATCATACTTCACTCTTCTTTAAATAATAACAATTACAAAATATATATTTATTTTTTATGTTTATATTTATATTATATATTGCTTATATAAATATAATACATAAATTCGGATTGAGTTCGAGTTGAGTCCGATTTCATCAATTTGGGTTGGGTTTAGGTTAAACCTGTGAACCTGAACCTTACTCAAATTCAATTTGGGTTGAAATTTTTGTCACGACCCAATTTTTTTTTTCAAGAAATAACTAGGCGAGATTAAAGAATAAAACATTCTTTCAATTATTATTAACACATTTGGTGTGCGATTACATAAAAATTAACTAAAATATTCTTGAGACACAAAGAGAAATAATAATAACACTCTCTATCCATCGTCCCTCCAGCTTATTCCCCTGTCTTGCTTCATATTTTTGAAAAATGTTAAATAGAGATGAGGTCACCCGCCCAGTAGAATAACATTTATCAATGAATATCAAGGTTTTAAAACAACACATAATATAATTGAATAGCAGGTAAATGTAGGAATATGTCAAATTAATGAATCAATTAAAAAAAATACAGCACATATCAATCACATCAATTCATCAATTTTTTGATCCACGGGTGAACCGCCTTTAAAAAAAATTTTGGGGTCTTGCACCCTGCATTTAAAAAAAATTTAAATGATGTTGGGAACAAATTACAACCATAAAAATTTGATTTGATGTTAAAATTAGATTTTAAAATGCTCAAGTTATAAACCTATGCTATCGGTTGGTAATTATTGGAGTTATTTTTAATCTATACTATGTTACATATATAGTGGTGTTTAACAAATGTATCTATATATTCAAGTAGACAATATATATATTTTCACAAGCACAGTAGGCCCGGCTCTAGGGCCCAAACACTAAAATAGTTGCATAGGGGCCCTAAATTAAACTATTAAAATAGTCATCTAGAGCCCCAAAGATATAGGACCCCAATTTATTTTTCAGCCTAGTTCAATTTTATACTCTAATGCCTTTTGAATTGACCAATTTAAAGACCTAACATATTTTAGAAGTCTATCTAAAGCCTTATAGAAAGTTCTAAAATGTAATAATATTTTCACAAATTTATGTAAAGCCTTATAGAAAATCTTAAAAGATACCAAAGTTTTCTAGAAAAAATCTAAAAGTAACGAATTTCTAGTTTTACAAGTAGCAAACTCTTTCAAATTCCTTTTACTATTTTTTCCGCAATTCTCGCCACCTCTGTCCAACTGCTTGTCTCCCTTCCATTCTCATTGTTTTACTTTGGTTCTTTGTCTTTATCTCTAATTCTCTTGTTGTTTCTTTAAGACTTTATTCAATTTACTCATCTGTAAATTCCTGATTTCACAATTATACCCATTTTTTTGCCTGATCTTACTCGATCCAAAAATCACTAATAATCATTAAAAAAATTATTATCTTCCTAAAATATTAAATAAAATTATTTGAAATACTCGCTTTAGGCCCAATTTGTGTTGGGTCATTCTTACTCCTACACATCAAATCTCATGCCCCTGTTTCAAGCAAATAGAGCAATACTTGCATTCCTTCTCATAGTTGATCCTCTGCCACTTACCACTCAAACCTCCCATGTCAAGCTAAAACCACCTAGGGTTATTTGCAAGTAGGTTCACTTCGATGTAAGCCCTAGCCACACTTGGCCTAGTCAATTGTAGGGTTGGGTTATCAATTACCTAGATGCAACCTGCAAACTTAGAATGTCTCACAAACTCTCTCTGTTGAAAATATGTATAGGTAGGTCAGTGGTAGGTCAGACAACGAAATCCAGGTTGTGACTACCGAAGGCTCCACCCCAAGTTGAAATTTAGGAAACCACTTAAAGAATCTGAATAAGAAACCTTCGATGTAGGTCGCATCTTTAAACCATGACTTAACGTAGTCTTCGTACAAACTGAAAGAGTCAAAACATGCTTGGGATTAAGAATCCCCACTGTGAACTCACCCTTAGGCCACCAACGAGATGTAACGAACTCCTTAATCACACCAAGAGATGATTTCCCATACGCATACTTACCAATCAGCATTTGTTGAAACACCTTCAACAGCTCTTGAGTTTCGTCTGGAGTCCATTACATACCTGACTCTCCATTGTTATACACGACTCTTTTTGCAGGTTTGGATTGAATATAAGGAGCAAGAGGCATAAGAAAAGATTTTCCCTCATCTTTCAGATTATCAAAAAATCCAATGCATTTACAACATCAGGAATCATGTCAGAAAGATTCAATGCATTCTTGAAAAGTGATGCAAAATTCTTGATGCTATCTGAAAGTTTTGGTAGAATTTGTCGTTGGGATTGATCAGTAGTTAGAGAGAAGTGAGAGTTTCTCTCTCTAAAATAGAAATAAGTCTCCTCCTTAATTTTTTTTTTCACAATTTATAGGGTTGGACTCGTAAGAAAATAGATCTATTCCTATCAAATTCTATGTTTAGCAAATCTATTTCAAATCAGGGGCGACTCAACCTAATTTGGAGTCTTAGGGAAAAATATTATACGAGACCCTATAAATATTTATTAAAATATGTTTATTTACAAATTATTTGTTTTGTCTTTTAAGATATAACATACTAATTCAAATTTTATAAATAAAAATTGTATTAAATAGGTTGACTAATAAAATCAAATTTTTACTAAATACGGAAATCAAATACAATGATACATACTTGAAAAATAGGTTGACTAGTAAAATAATTTTTTTTCTAAATGTATATAAAAGTAGGAATTTATAAAAATTGAACATTCCTAAAATAAATAAGATATTGTTAGATATCATAGAGAAAAAAACTTTTTTAAATAAAAAAATTTAGTAAGACCACGATGGTTAATTAATTTGAGATATCTAGTGCATTCATCTACTAACTCTACTTTATAGTCATCTTGTTTATTTTAAACAAAGTTATTAAAAAATAACCTTAAATTTAAATTATACAAATGTAAAATTATATTTCGTACCTATTATATGATATATAATTGATTTTAATAATAAGACTGCAAAATTTATAATACATATATTATAAATATTGGGTGAGATAAAAAAATAAGTTGAACTTTAGGGGCTTAAATTTTTTTGAAAAAAGGCTCTAAAAATTTTATAATAATGCTAGTAGCACTTAATTTCAGGACCAAACACATTAGATAAATAGTGATTTTTTTTAAAATTTAGCACTCATTATTAATTCAATAATTAAAATTTATTGAGTATTTAAATTATATTCTAAAGTTTTAATTATATATTATTATTTATTTTATGTTGGGGTCTCAAATTTTTCTTTCAATTTGGGGCCTTAGGCAATGGCCCAAGTGGCTCAAAGATTGGGCGGCACTGTTTCAAATTTTGTGGGCTCCACGAGTTTAAAGCTTTTTAATTAAAATTTTACCATCATACCCCTATGTAACCCAATCCAAACCTTAATCTCTAACTTTTTTGGGAAGGAAAATAGTAATAACATGCCTTATCCAATTTTTGGCATAGATGATTGTTTAATATGATATCAGAACAGAAGATCAAATAATCGAATTCCNAGTAATAACATGCCTTATCCAATTTTTGGCATAGATGATTGTTTAATATGATATCAGAACAGAAGATCAAATAATCGAATTCCGCCATTACCTTAATTATTAAAAAAAATTTCTACGTGTTAAACCCAAAATCTAGTTTTCATGTGATGGAGTGTGTTGAAGTATAATTACTTAAGTTATTTTTTTTCAAACAATTTAAATTTTTTGAGTAGATGATTGTTTAATAGAAAATAAAGTATGCCCACACCCAATACAAACCGTTACAAATAATCACCAAAAAAGAACTTTTCAAAAATAAACATATATATAATAAAGTAAAATACAATTTAAATTTCAAAAAATAAATAAAATAATTTTTGTTTTTCGCGGTTAAGATCTCTTTAAATTTTATTTTAAAATTAATCTAACGGTTAATATTAACACCCCAAATTTAATAGAAAAAATAGGATCCTACGGAGGTATTTAATGTAACTTTTAAAAAGTGATTCAATGACTTAAAACTTCTTATAACTACTTTAAACAAAAAAAAATAGTGTTTGGAATAGTCTCACCCCCACCACCATCGCCTCACTACTGCCCCCATCTCCAATCACCGCCAC
>CAUOFW020004369.1:400041-421646 GCA_963454935.2 Ilex paraguariensis | reverse complement strand
TATATATATATATATATATATATATATTTATGTTGAACATTTACTTGGGGGAGAACAAACTGGTTTGACATGCTTTAGTTGATCTATGTATTTCTTTCGTTCTTAAATATCTGTCATTTAAGGTTTACACAGGGATTAAAAAAACTATTAAATAGTTCTAATATGNTATATATATATATATATATATATATATTTATGTTGAACATTTACTTGGGGGAGAACAAACTGGTTTGACATGCTTTAGTTGATCTATGTATTTCTTTCGTTCTTAAATATCTGTCATTTAAGGTTTACACAGGGATTAAAAAAACTATTAAATAGTTCTAATATGAGTAAAAAATAATTATATAAGACTAAAATACTCTTATTCAATACGTATTCGGAAGGAAATAAATATGAAAGAAACTTAGCCTCCACCAAATCTAATGCATTGAAAATTATGGGTAAATTTGGAAGAAAAAATATTAATTATGTTTTGATTTCATTAAACGACAGATATTATAGAACAAAAAAAATTGTATAAAACAATAAATATTTATGAACAGAGAGAGAATTAGGTTAAGAATTGCAAGCCCACTAATTGTCTAATTTTCGCAGCAAATGCACAATTTACGGTGCAAATTGGGTACCAAGGAGCTAAACAATTCAATGGAATCAAGGGTGGTTACTGCTAAAAATATTTGTATTAGTGGAGTTGACCAGAATCAACAGGAGAGTTTTTCCCGGGTCCGTCTATTTAGCGGGAGAATAATAGAAAATTCAATAAAAGAAATTTTTTTAAAATTTTCATAAGTTTGGTTAGAATGAAAAGGAAAATAATAAAAAAAAAATAATTTTCTTTAATTTTCTTATAGATAACCAACTTTTTTTTTTCTTAGAGTTCGTTTGTTTAGCGGGAGAATGGTAGAAATGGCAAGAAAGAAATTTTTTAAAATTTTAATGTGTTTGGTAAACATGAAAAAGAAAATGATAGAAAAAAAGATTTTCTTTTATATTTGAATTTTCTCACAAATAACTAGTGCTTGAGATTTGTCATTTAATCACTTAGATCCCATGACATTTAAAATATTACACATAGACTCCCTAAAGTTTGTACGTATGTAACACTTAGACCTTTTTGGAAATATATCAGTTAATAAATTATATTTAGATCCCCTGAAGTTTATAAGTACTCACTCCGTTCCTAAATATCTGTCGTTTAAGGTTTTTGCATAGGGATTAGAAATATTTAATAATTTCCTTAATCTCTTTGTAAAAATCTTAAACGACAGATATTTAAGAACGAGAAGAGTAAAAAATTATATATATTAAAATCATCAACTGCAATTCTATAAATTCATTTGTTTGGTAAACATTGATAAATAATTAGTGAAAAACCACTAAACCCCAAAAAAATACTAAAGAAAATAATGTTTCAAGTTGACTCAAACACATAATTCTCAATTTCATCCTTATGTCCTCCTGTATCTCTCAGCATAATTGGAGGAACATCAAGAAGCATAACTGCACTTGGTGATTTATTTTTTGCAAAAGATCTTGAAATAGTAATTATATGTAAGTAGCCACATTTCCTTTTTCCCACAACGAAATGGAACAAATTGGCCACGCGACTTTATATCAAAATCACAAGAAGCACATGGACATGAAACCACATATAAAATTAGGTTCTATTGTCCACTTGTATGCTAATTTTTAGGACATTAATTTTTTCATTAAAACTTAGATAACATTAAACGTTCATGTAAGCTTTTTTTTTTTTCGTTGATTTGTTATAAGTGGAATCTTAAAAGAAATTAATTTTTAATAGTGTTCATTGGCGGGGTTAGAGAATAAATTTCTGGGTTTACTTAGCTAAAATTAGAAAATATCAATCATAAAAAAAAAAAAAACACCACTTTTTATTCTCCATTTTAACGTTGACATATCGAAATAAACAAAACATAAAACATATATTTGAGCAATTGCCTAAATTATATCATCATCAATAGCCTAGACCGTGAGGCATTGAGCAAGGCTATAAATATAAAAGTATGAACAATAGTGGAGAACAAGAGCTCTATTTGCAGTTTCTTGCTGGAAACCTCACACTAATAGAGATGAATAATACTCAATACACATGACGACACCTCATTACAAACATCAAGATAAAAAAGAGTGACGAAGAAATACAAGAATGAGGAAGAGAGATGGAAAAATAAGTGTTCATATTATCCACTCTTTTTCAATAAACTTGCAAATTAAATATTTATTTGTGCTTTTTTTGTTTCAGTTAAGTCAAGATTACATTCATCTATGTGAAGTATAATGTCGCAAGAAGCAAGCATATATCATGGCCCCAATCTCCAAACTTGACGGCAAAAAATAATGGAAATGTACCAATTATATAAACACCAGGATTTGCTTCTTGATACTCGGCCAACCTGCAATATTTCATTCAACAAACCCACCGGCGGACCATCAACAAACACCACCGCCTTTCCCCTTCCCCAAATTTCTGGAGATTGTGGCAGTGTCGCTTTTCGATGCCTCCCTTCGTGGCGTTATCGATATCACCGACCTTAAATTTCTCTACGGTGTAAACATCTTGAAAAAACACTCCCAATCACTCCCATATTGAGTGATTTCATAAACGAAATAAGACATTGATGCCAATAAACAGAGTTTTCTTAAAACCATAGAAAGAAACCCTAATTTTTACCGTAAAAATTTTACAGAAGTAACCAGAGGTCAACGAAATATCTGAAAACTCCGGCAAGGGAATATACAAAGAACAAAATTCGAGAGAGCCATTGGGAAAGGAGGATTTGGCACAGTATACCATGGATATGTAGGTGATACACAAGTCGTTGTGAAGATGCTCTCTCCATCATCAACTCAAGGGTACAAGGAATTTCAGGCTGAGGAAGGTTACAGAAGTTTTCTGAAGCGTAAAAAACTTGTAATGTAAGTGTTCGATGAAATGCCTAACTGAGTTGTGGATTAAAATAACAGGCCAACCTTCTTATGAACATTCATCACAAATGCTTGACATTGCTTGTTGGGTATTGCAACGAGGGAACCAACATGGGGATTGTCTATGAGTACATGGCTAATGGGAACTTGGAGAAGCATATCTCACGTACTTGAAAAGTTTCAGTATGGGCATTATTCACATATTACCTCCTAATTTAAGTTCCATTGAAAAATTTTCAGTGGGTAATCACTTGATTAAGGTTCCTTTCCGACCAACAAACATACAATTTGAATTGTTATTTTACCGGTGCAGATAGAAATTCATATGGTTTGAATTGGGAAGACAGACTTCGAATAGCAATCAACACTGCACAAGGTCAGTTTTAAGTAGCTGAATTCCATCTACAGTCATCTCACTTCTCACGCTCCTAGTAGATATAGATGAAACTACTAATGCTAGAGTTGAATTGCAGGATTGGAGTATCAACACCACGGGTGCAACCCTCCAATAATCCACAGAGATGTGAAGTCCACCAATATCTTACTAAATGAAAAGTTCCAAGCCAAATTAGCTGACTTTGGGCTACCTAGAGCTTTTCCGATTGAAGGTGGTACTCGTGTCCACAGTAGTTGCTGGCACTTCTGGGTACCTTGATCCAGAGTAAGTACTAATGAGTCAAGTTTAAGGGCTCAACTCATGTTATAAGCCTAAGGGCCCAACTCCAAGAGGTCCAGTTAGTCAAGTTCAAAAGAGTCTGCACCCAGACAAGCTCATCAAGGTCAACGAGCTACATCAGAAGGGGACAAGCAAAGTCATCCAAAGTCATATGCTCGCCTTCTTGGAGATGGTCAACACCCCACCTCATCCTTTGACTGAATCTCATGGAGAGCACGTAACTGTCTCGCATGTTAAGAAGAACTCACCAGATCCAACAAACTAGTCAACTACTTACTAATATCTTGCTCAAATTTGTTAGGAGGACGCGACTATAAATTGTAAGTCACACCAATACTTGGGAGGCAGATGTCACTCTGTTGAGCACCACTCTTTCCTTTCTCTCTAAGTTTGTACTCTCCGCTCCCTGCACCTATGAGCTAATAAAGTACCAAGCGACCAAGACCATTCAAAAGTAGACATAGGTCACGTTGACTGAACCACTATAATTCTTGTATTCTCTAACTTTCTTTGCTTTTAATTACTGCATTTATTTTCATTCAGTTGATAGGTGGTGTGCAAAGCCATTTTGTGCATCATCAGTTTGGCGCCGTCTGTGAGAACGACAAAATATTCTCACTTCTAAACATTCTTTTTGTTGAATTTATGGCGATCACCATCAGATCCATGAATCAACCTGAGGATAATATACCACGAGAGAAGGAGGTTGCTCCTCCACCTGCCAATCATGTCCCAAATGCTCCAGTTCCAAATCCACAACAAATGTTGGAGACCATGCAATAGCTGGTAGCCCAGAACCAGCAGATCTCATAACTCATGCTCATCAGACAAGGAGGAGCACAACTTAGAGGAGCACAACACCCACCACGAGAGGAGGAGGTTGCTCCTCCATCTACCAACCCGGTCTCAAATGCTCCAATTTCAAATCCTCAGCAAATGTTGGAGACCATATAGCAGCTAGTGGTCCAAAACCAACAGATCCTGCAACTCATGCTCACCGAAAAAGGAGGAGCATAGCTCGGAGGATCTCAAGGAGCTCCAAACCTTGCTGCTCCCCATCTAGGCGCCTATGCAGATCTGGGAGCCTCTTTTGGAGTCCCCTTAGACGCTTCACATAGGGGAACCCATCATGATCCACCTCATTCTCTTGTTTCCCATGGTGAAGACCCTTATCTCCAAAAAGAAGAGGGTAAAAACCCAAGCACGAAGCATGAGAGTCATTTCCATAATCATTCTAGAGGAGCCCTCAACCACTGAGACGAAAAAATAAAAGAGGTGCAAAATCAACTAGGTGACATCTTTAATGCCATAAAGGCTCAAGGACCTGAGACGGTGGACTACCTCATTAGGCGAACTGACACGCCTTTCAAACCTGACGTGACAAATTACCCCCTCCCTCAAAAGTTCAAAATGCCACCCGTGGAGACCTTTGACAGAACGAAGGATCCATTAGACCACCTCGAAACTTACAAAACTCTGATGTATCTGCACAACGACCTAGACGAGATCATGTGTAGGGTGTTCTCAACCACCTTGAATGGATTTGCCCGACAATGGTTCGACAAGCTCTCCCCAGCCTCCATAAACTTCTTCGCCGAATTGAGTAGATCATTTATGGCACAATTCATTGGTGGACGTCGTCAGCAGAAGTTTGCCACCCACCTACTCAGCATAAAGCAAGATCGAGAGGAGAGCTTAAGGAGCTACCTCACTCGTTTTAACGAGGAGGTCCTCCAAGTTGAGGAGCTCAATGACAAAGTAACTATGATCACCTTCTTGAGAGGCATCCGCTCGTCAAGTTTCCTCTTTTCAGTAATGAAGCGACCACCAAAGAGCATGCCAAAACTATTAGCAAAAGCTCAAAAATATATGAATACTGAAGAAATTAACAGGTCTAGGCGAGGTGAATCATCTCGCGGATTACCAAAACCTTGACCTGACTTTGCACTGTTCTCAAATAGGTAACTTATCTCCAGCTTAGTGGCTCTCTCGCGGGTTGCCAAAAAATTTGGTCTCTGCATTGTTCTTAAACAGGTAGCCTACCTCCAGTTTAACGGCTTTCTCGCGGGTCGCCAAAAAAGCTTAGCCTCTGCATTGTTCTCAACACAGACAGCCTCTCTCCAGCTTAGCGGCTCTCTTGCGGGTTGCCAAAAAAACTTGGTCTCTACACTGCTCTCAAGCAGGCAGCCCATACCTCCAGCTTAGGGGCTATCTCATGGGTCGTCGAAAGCTCGGTCTTTAAACTCTGTCTTTGCTCTCATGCAGGCAACTTGCCTCTCTCTCTAGGTAATCATGTTATATATTTTTTGATGTTGGAATAACATTGTTTTTGTCAAGCATGTTTTGAAATTTAGGCCCTCTACAACCCGCGAGTTTACATTAGATTAAATGTCAACAATCGGGCCTCATCCATCTGGCACCTGTTCTTGGGTACTAACGCCCAACACCTCCTAGGCGCCCAACACAGGAGCTCAGACCTCCTAGGCGCCCAACACAAGCACCCAACACCTCCAAGGCGCCCAGCATAGAAGCCTAGACCTCCCAGGCACCCAGCACCTGGAGAGGTGTTTGACGTTCTCTGCTCGCCCAAACGAGGCAACCCAACACTTGGAGAGGTGTCTGACGCTCTCTACTACCCAAACAAGGTAGCCCAACACCTAGAGAAGTGTCTGATCCTATATGCTCGATCAAACGAGGCAGCCCAGCACCTGGAGAGGTGCCTGATGCTCTCTACACACCCAAACGAGGTAACCCAACACTTGGAGAGGTGTCTGACGCTCTCTGCTCACCCAAACGAGGCAGCCCAGCACCTGGAGAGGTGTCTGATCCTATTTGCTCGCCCAAAGAAAGCAGCCTAGCACCTGGAGAGGTGCCTGATCTTATGTGCTTGCCAAAATGAGGCATACCAGCACCTAGAGAGATGTCTGATCCTATGTGTTTTCCCAAATTAGGCATCCCAGCACCTAGAGAGGTGTCTGATCCTATGTGCTCTCCCAAACTAGCCATCTTAGCACCTAGAGAGGTGCCTGATCCGATGTGCTTACTCAAACGAGATAGACCACTACCTGGAGAGGTGTCTGATCCTATGTGCTCTCCCAAATGAGGCAGCTCAATACCTAGAGACGAGCTTGAAGCTCTCTACTCGCCTAAACGAGGCAGCCCAACACATGGAGAGGTGCTTGACACTCTATGATCGCCCAAACAGGGCAGCCAATTGTTGCCTGACCCTCCAAAGTTGCACAGATCAGGCTTGAAGTGGCGCCCAGATTAGTGCTTGCAGCATCTTAGGCACCCAGGCAGCCCAAGTTGGCGCCCAAGTTGCTGCTCAGCTCTCCCCGCTGCTCCCTGACCTAATTTGCTCTCCCAAATAGCTGGAACAGCTCGTATTGGGACACCTAACCCAATCTACTCGCCCAAAACCATGCACCCAGCTCCTGCTCGAAGTTTTGACAGTAACTTTTGCTCTGTTAATCAAAATTAGGTTTATAATATATCAAATCGAAGCTCACGGCGTCCTACAAGAAACATAGCCTTTGGCTGTGATTGATGCTGTAAAAAGTCCAAAAAAGGATTGGAAGTAGATGTTTTGGCCTCTTGAAGTTTTTTCAGTTGTGCCAGTCAGTTGAAAATTCGAACTTAATCGAATGCCCTCATTTTCAAATTCCATTAGACACAAGGCATTGAGGGGCAAATGATGAGTGAAGCCCAAGGGCCTAACTCATGTTATAAGTCCAAGGACCCAACTCCAAGGGGTCCAGCTAGTCAAGCCTAAAGGAGTCTGCACCCAAACAAGCTCATCAAGGTCAAGGAGCTACATCAGAAAGGAGCAAGAAAGGTCATCCAAAGTCATATCCTTGCCGCCTTGGAGATGGTCAACACCCCACCTCATCCTTTGACCAAATCTCATGAAGAGCACGTAACTACCTCGCACGTTGAGAAGAGCTCGCCAGATCCAACAAACTAGTCAACTACTTACTAATATATTGCCCAAATATGTTAGGAGGACGACTATAAATTGTAAGTCCCACCAACACTTGGGGGACAGATCTCACTCTGTTGAGCACGACTTTTTCCTCTCTCTAAATTTGTATTCTCTGCTCTCTGCACCCATGAGCTAATAAAGTACCAGGTGATCAAGGCCATTCAAAAGTGGACGCAGATCACATTGACCGAACCACTATAAATCTTGTCTTCTCCAACTTTCTTTACTTTTAATTACTGCATTTATTTTCATTCACTTGATAGGTGGTGTGCAAAGTTATTTTGTGCTTCATCAGGTACTTTTCTTCCTCTCGACATACTTTCTTTTTTTTTAACCAAGAAACGTCCCAACCACATATGCTTGTACATCATTACCCATAAATCTTGCACATTGGGACATTCAGAGCTTCTCTTGAGTAATTAAAAATTAGGACCTTGAGTAATTAACCACTAAAATATTTTCCTCCTACCTTTATTGGTCATTTTCTTATACAATCACCATTTATGATCTTTTTGTCACATAAAATCATGTTTAACAATATTCTCGTTTGCAGATATTACACATCAAATAGGTTGACAGACAAAAGTGATGTCTATAACTTTGGGGTTATACTGTTGGAGATAATCACAGGCCGGTCGGCTATAATAAAAAGTCATGAAAAGACTCACGTTGTTCAATGGGTTAGTTCAATTCTTGAAAAAGGGGATGTTAAAAATGTTGTTGATCCAAGGTTAGGGGGAGGGTTTTATGTTAATTCTGCCTGGAAAGCTGAGGAGTTAGCAATGACTTGTGTCTCTCGTTCTTCCGACAAAAGGCCACCATGACTTCTGTGGTGAAAGAACTGAAAGAGTGCTTGGATATAGAGACAGCTGACAATGAGAGAGAATCAAAGGATTCAATTGGGGTGATACCAACAAATACAGAGAGTGGACTTTGTCCCCAGGCAAGGTAGTGGGCTTTGTGAAATGTTGGTATGCCCGTCTATTGAACCCTTCGACTAAATTTAGTTGTCAAATCTGTTGCTATTGTTGGATTGATCGTGAATGCAATCCAATCTTGGAACTCTTTCTATGGGAGCTGTAACCCCATCCTAAGGGGTTTTGAAAAAAAAAGTTTCAAATAATGGTTGGTATGAAAGTATTTTTTAAGCTCAAGTTATTTTAAAGACGTTATTTAATCTGACATTTTTAGGCCAAAAGACGTCATTTGATCTGACGTTTTTTGCTTAACACGGTAGAATATTCCAAGAGCTAAAAACGTCAATTTGATTGATGTTTTAGATAAAAACGTCAAATGGACTAACGTTTTACCTTGGTCACTAGGTTTTTTGTACTTTGTTCCTTTTTAATGCTTACTGATGATGCACAAAAATGGTTTTGCACATCACCTGTCGACTGTAAATAATAAATACAGTAAAAGTCAAGAGAGAATTGGAGGAGACAAGATTTATAGTGGTTCGATTAACTCAACCTACGTCCACTCTTGAATGGCTCTATTTGCCGGGTCTTTTATTAATTTCAGGGTGTTGAGAGCAAATAATACAAGCTTTAAGGGAGAGGAGAGAGTCGTACCTAGGGAAAATGTGATGCCCAGGTAAATAGTGTGGTCTTCCATGTGTTGGTGGGGCGTGCAATTTATAGTGGCTCCCTAACGGGTTGGGGCTACTTTTCAGCGACTAAACAACCATTTCGGTGGAGCTCACGATCTCTTCTCAACGAGCAAGATGGTTGAGGAACTCTCCATGAGATGCGGTCAAAGATATGGTGAGGGTGGACCGTTTCCTTTGGCGGTGCAAGTAAGGCTTTTCATGCTCTCCCTTGATGACGTGACTAATCAAAGAGTCTAACTTGGTCTTGAGCTATGTTGGGCTTGGTGGATCTTTAAATGAGGTTGGGCTTCTCAATTGAGATTTGGAATTTGCACATAGATTGGGCCATTTTGGGCTTGACCCATCATTTGCCCCCCCAATGTCCCTTGTTCAAGGAAAGCTTGGAGAAGGAGGCATTGACTCTTAATTTGTATATTTTTGGCTTTGGTGCAAACTCCAAGCCTTTCCCATTTTTGCTTGAATTTTGAAGAGGGTCCATAATTTTCAATTTTGATTTTTCCCTCTTTTAAAAACCCTAGACTATAAATATAGTCTTCTTCTTCATTCTACCCATTTTACTTACCTTGAAATTGGAAACCATTCTTGAAAATCTTGAGAGCCCAAGTTCTTTCTATTTCTCTTGCCTTGAGATTGAGCATCCATTCTTGAAAACTTTGAAGACTCAAGTTCTACCCACTTTGTTGAAACTTTTAGAGAGAAAAATGTGTTCTTCTTGAATCCTTCCAAGAGTGGATTTCTTCCTTCCTAGTGGAATTTTTCAAGTGGGTAATGCCGATTGAAGAGGGAGTGGTGGATATTGAAGAAAGGGAAGAGATAGGCACCATTTTAGGCGCTGGTTTAGGAAGCTTGGAGGCTGGTTTGGACCATTCGGGTGCTGTCCTAGACAGCTTTGGTGCCGAAAATGGTGGACTGGACAGCCTGGGTGCCGAAAATGGTGGGTTGGACAACTCAGTTTCGCAAACTAATAGGCTGGACAACACTTTTGCGCGAATCAGCGCGCAGGGAGGCGGTCTGGTCAGCGTGTAAGGAGGTGGACTGGGCAGTGCAAGGGAGCTAGGCAACGCGCAGGATGGTCTGGACAGCGCAGGCGCGCGACTAGGTAGTGCGTGCGTGACGCCTAGTGGGTTGGGCAACGCTGTGCAGGCTGGAAAAAAGGCTGTCCAGGCCAGCAAGAGCACAGCAAGGGAGCTAGGCAACATGCAGGATGGTCTGAACAACGCGCTTGATGGACTGGACAGCGCAAGCACGGGACTGATCAGCGCGCGCGTGATGCCTGGTGGGCTGGGCAGCGCTGTGCAGGCTGGAAAAAAGGTTGTCCAGGCCAGCAGGAGTGCAGCAAGGGAGCTGGGCAGCAGCTTGGGTGCAGGGGCAGATCTGAGCGCCACTCCAGGCGCTGATTCAAGCATCATAGGTGCTGATTTTGGTGCCAAAAATGTTGTTTTGTGCAATTTTGAAGGGTCAGACACCTCTCCAGCTATTGAGCAGCTCCGTTTTAGTTAGCAAAGGCAGTCAGACACCCCTCCAAGTGTTGGGCTAGACATTGCAAGCGGTAAGGAAGCTTTAGGTGCTGCTTTTGATGATCAAGACCTGACTGTGACTCCTCCGATTCAAGTTCCTCAAAACTTCCCAAATTATGGTTTAGACTACTCCCTATGGCCCCAGAAGAAGAAACGCAAAGCCAAAGTGAGACTCGATGATGATGGGTCTAAGGTGAGTACCCTTTCCAGTCTGTTTCATTTAGATGAAGATATCTAGAGGCTTGTTTTTACTTATCGCATTTCTCCGACCGTGCTGTGCCGTCGGGCCGAGTTGGGCGAGCTTGCTTGCGATGACTCTTCCGGTGATATTATTGTTTATGAGGAGATGTTTGAGACTGGGTTAAGATTCCCCATGTCCTCTCCCATTTGTTGGGTTTTACACTACTTTTCCTTTACTCTGGATCGACTAGCACCCAATGGTTGGAGAGTTCTGCTGGGCTTTCTTGCATTGTGGGGAAAAGTGCACCATGAGGATGCTTCTCCTATGGAGTTCCATGCAACATACAATTTGAGCGAAACCCCTACACCAAATAAGGGGTGGTACTACATTACCACAATAAGTGGTACAGTGCTCACGGGAACGCGCTTTAATTATGGCGGCTAAAAATCTTACTTCTTCTTTGTTGGTAGAGAGTGGGCTACAGAAGCCGACAGAGCTTTGGTGCCAACACATTGGGGTGCTGCTAGAAAACCTGATATGTTGCACATTTTTTTTTCTATATATATATATACATGTATGCTCACCATTCCCATACAGACATGCCTGTGCTTTCTCGAGACCAGGAGTGGAAGTTGGAGGCTGTCAAGGCTTGCCCTTGCAAAGATTTGAGAGCTCTCCTGCCCAAGGATACTAGGGTCGTTGCTCCCTCTGAGAAATCTAGTGGTTCCTCTTCGAAGAAAAGAGGTGAGCTAGTTTCCACTTTTAATTCTCTTCTTCCCTCGGTATTTTCCATTTACCTGACACTTCTCTACTCTTGCAGTAAGTAAGAGGATGGTAGTGTCTCATTTCTCTAGTAGGAGCCCTCCCTCTTTCAAAGTGGCAAGGATGGATGATGCCCCCCAAGTGACTCCCACGATGGTTTCTTCCTTGTCGGGCACATCTGCCCCACCTTCATCCCCTCCTCGTGCTGCCCCTCCTTTGTCCCCTCCTCATGCGAGAACTTCTATAGGAGAGCCGATTTGGGCTGGTCCTATGATGGGGAGTCCACCAGCCATCAGGCCAAGGCTTAGGAGGTTTGTGTTTGGACCCAAAGTTTCTCAACTTAGCACTTCGGGTACCGATAGGATCGTCGATATGTATTTGGAAGGTCTGGCTTAGGTAAGGGTCCGCTATTTCCCTTTCTCCAGTCGTTTCCTGTGTTTTTGACTTTTCTCAACCTCTTATCTTCTTTTTTTTTTTTTTAGGTTTCGACTTCCTCTGTTCCTCTGTCTGCTTGCTTTCGAGGGCCTATAATCATGACAAGCTGAAGCTGGATCTGAACCTTGTGCAAAGGGAGTTTCTTACTACTTCGGGGAGGATTGCCAAGCTTGATTCTGAGCTTTTGGCGACCCGTGAGAGGGACACGCTCTGGGAGGGTGAACTTGTGACGGCTCATGAAAGGGCTTCCAATTTTGAGTCTGAGCTTTTAGCGACCCGTGCGAGGGATGCACTCAGAGATGGTGAGCTTACTATAGCTTGTGAGAGGGCAACTAAACTTGAGGCTGAGCTTCTAGCGGTCCGCGAGAGGAATGCACTCAGGGAGGCTGAACTTACAGAGGCCCATGGGGGGGCCATGCTCAGAGAGGCTGCTGTTGCGGAGGTAAAGTTGAAGGCTGCTTAGGAGAGAGTTTCCCATGCTGAGAAAAACTTGGAGAATGGCCTCGCAAATGCTTTCATTGATGGTTTTGAGGATTTCCGAGGGAAGGCTTCTGCCGCTTTCCTTGGCATTGACTTCTCACGTTTCGTGCCCACTGACGACAGTGATGAGGGGGGATCTGATGATGTTGATGATGACGAGGAGGAGGTGGAGGACGACCGTGAGAACAGTTAGAGTGTTTAGGACTTTTGATTTTTTTTTTTGAAAAAGCGATATTTGGCCTTATTTTTGTACTGATACTCCTTTGAAATGAAATGCAAAAGATCTGTTTGGAATAAATAGCGTAAAATTTTTTGTTGATTTATTGCTTATAAAAAATAATATTGGGTAATAATTCCCAAAAAAGTACATTGAATATTGGGTAACGCCCCTAAAAATCAAATCAAGTCCTAACTTCTATTACTTTGATGCTCTCAAGGTGTCATTGATAATACATCTTTAAGTGCTCTGCATTTCATGAATGGAGTAAGACTTTTTCCTCAGAATTTTGGATCTTGTAGGTGTTTGGCCTCACTACTTCTGTTACGTGGTAGGGTCCTTCCCAATTTGGTCTCAGCTTCCCTTCACGTGCATCCTCTGTGGCTAGGATTACTTTCTTGAGGACCAAATCCCCTAGTTGGAAGGAACGAAACTTCACCCTTGAATTGTAGTACCTTGTCATGCGCCATTTGTACTCCGCGTTGCGGAGTACAACCATCTCCCTTGCCTCTTCCACCAAGTTGAGGTTGATGCAGAGTCCTTCCTCGTTAGTGATGGGGTCGTGGTGCTGGACCCTTAGAGAGTGTACCTCTATCTCCACAGGGATGACCGCCTCAGTTCCAAAGGCGAAGGAAAAAAGGGGTTTCCTCAGTAGGGATTCTTGGCGTGGTTCGATAGGCCCACAGTACGCCTGGTAGCTCCTCTACCCAAAGGTCTTTTGCTTTTTCAAGCCTTGTCTTTAAGTTGCGTAGCACCGTTCTTACCATGACCTCTACTTGTCCATTTGCCTGCGGGTGTGCTGGGCTGGAGTGCGGTTGTTTTATCTGAAGGTCAGAACAGAAGGAGTTCAGCAGCTTATTGTCGAACTGCTTGGCGTTGTCGCTGACAATGGCATGGGGAATCCCGAAGCGACAGACCAGGCTCTTTCAAATAAAATCTTTGACCTTTGCGTCTGTGATTTTTGCTAAGGGTTCAACTTCTGACCACTTGGTGAAATAGTCGACTACCACCACCACGAACTTGCACTGCCCTTTGCTGAGGGGCAAGGGGCCCAGGATGTCAATGCCCCACTTGAAGAAAGGCCATGGACTTGAAATGATTGTTAGCTCTTTGGGTGGTTGCCTAGTCACAGTCGCAAAAGTGTTGACACTTGTTGCATTTCTTGGAGAACTCCTGGGCGTCCCTTATCATGGTAGGCCAGAAGTAGCTTTGCTTGAGCGCCTTGTGGGCAAAGGAGCGCCCTCCAGAGTGGTTCCCACAAATCCCTTCATGGATTTCTCGCAAGCCATAGTGAGCTTCTTTAGGTGAAAGGCACTGCAACAATGGCAAGGAATAGCCTTTTTTGTATAGAATGTCCTGCAAGATGGCAAACTTGGAGGCTCTTATCCTTAGCTTCCTCGCCTCTAGGGGATCATCTGGTAGCACACCTTCTTGGAGGTCTGCCTTGATTGGGGTCATCCATCTTGACTCAGTAGATACACAGTTAATATTTGTGGCATCCATGTCCACCCTGCTCGGCTCGAACTGGTGACCAAATAATGCTGGTTCCCCTGATGAGACTTCCATGGATGAAGCGAGCTTTGCGAGTGCATCGGCGGCCATATTATCTTCTCTAGGGATGTGGTTTATCTGGAAGTAGTGGAACTTTGCGATCATACTTCTCGCCATGCTAAGGTACTCTTGCATTTTGGCTCCTTTAGCTTCGAACTCACCCCTCACTTGATTAACTATCAGCTGAGAGTCACTGTAGGTGACAAGGTGTTGAGTTTCTATTTCCACCGTTAATCTAATCTAGAAAGGAGAGTTTCGTACTCCGCCTCATTGTTGGAAGCAATAAAGTGGAGCTTCACCGCATACCTGAGAGTGGTGCTATCTGGGCTGATCAAGATTAGGCCCGCTCCTCCTCCTTGACTGGTCGAGGAACCATCCACATAGAGTTTTCAAAGTAGAGGAGTGGAGGGTTTGGAATTTGAAATGGAAAACCAGTCATCTAGTGAAGCCATCTGGGCACTAGGGACTTGAGGTGCAGCTTGGGATGCAAGAACTGGAGGTGCAGCTTGGGATGCTTGGGCATCAAGGAATGTTGTTTGGGCTCCTAGGGAGGAGACCTGGGCGCCTGAACTAACCTGAGCGCCTGCTTGAGGGTCTTTGCTAGGCTTCTTGGTGTCCCCGTTGGGCATCTAGGCATCCTCGTTGTTCCCCTCTTCTATTGGTGTGAGTTCAACAACGAAATCTGCTAGGGCTTGTGCTTTGATAGCTGTCCTGGGTTGGTACTGAATGTCGAACTTTCCGAGTTCCACTGCCCATTTAAGAAGTCCGTCAGATACGTCCGGCCTTCCCAAGACTCTTTTAAAAGGTTGGTCCGTGAAGATCACTATACGGTGGCCCTGGAAATAGTGCCGCAATCGTCTCGCCGTCGTGACAAGAGCGAGTGCCAGTTTTTCTAGTGTCGAATATTTGACCTCTGCCCCCTGGTATGCCCTGCTCACGTAATAAATTGGCTTCTGCACTCCATTATCATTTCTTACGAGCACTGAGCTTACTGCTGATGAAGAAGCAAAAAGGCATGTGACAGGAGGGGAGGTGCTGTTAGGTAGGCTTTGAGCCTTTGAAAGGCCTCCTCTACCTCAGGTTTCCACTCAAAGGCCTTTCAGAGAGTTTTGAAAAAAGAGAGCTATTTGTCTGCAGACTTGGAGATAAACCTATTTAGTGCTGCGGTTCTCCCATTGAGGCGCTGGAGCTCCTTGGTTGAGGAGGGTGACTTCATGTCGAGGATGGCCTTGATCTTGTCAGGATTCACTTCAAATTCCCTCTGGTCGACCATAAAGCCCAAGAATTTGCCTGACCCCACACCAAAGACGCACTTCTTAGGGTTGAGCTTCATATGATAGGACCTCAGGACATTGAAAGTTTCTTGAAGGTGATCAATGTGGTCCATTACTACAAGACTTTTCACCAGCATGTCATCCACGTATACCTCCATTGTTTGCCCGATCTGAGACTGGAACATCTTGTTCACCAGTCGTTGGTAAGTTGCTCCTGCGTTCTTTAGTCCAAAGGGCATGACCCTGTAGCAGTATGTCCCCTTTGGCGTGATGAATGACGTCTTCTCCTGGTCTGGGGGATACATGCTAATTTGGTTGTACCCAGAATATGCATCCAGGAAAGTGAGCAACTCATGCCCTGCGGTGGCGTCGATGAGGAGGTCAATTTGCGGTAGTGGGTAACTATCTTTTGGGCACGTCTTGTTGAGTCCTATGAAGTCGACGTAAAGGCGCCACTTGCCATTAGCCTTAGTGACCATTACCACATTGGAGAGCCACTCAGGATATGCTACTTCTCTGACTGTCCCGTTATCTATTAGCTTTCCAACCTCCTTGTCCATAGCTTGGCCCTTTTAGTGGAGGCTCCCCTTAACTTTTGGCGAACAGGCTTGTAACGTGGATCAACATTGATACGGTGTGTGGCCATTTTTGGGTCGATGCCCTCAAGGTCCTCATGTGACCACGCAAAGACGTCCATGTTGCGCTTCAAAAAATCTATTAGCAGGCTAACCATATCTTCAGAGAAGGAAGAGCCAATGANGAAGAGCCAATGTAAATTCTTCTGTCTGGATAATCCTCATCAAAGACCACAGGGGTGAGCTGCTCGACTGGTTCTCCTCTTTCTATAGTGGAGTCATCCCTTGGATCAAGGACCTCAACTTGCAACGTTTCTTGGGGCTTCCTAGCCTTCATAGAGGAGACATAGCACTCGCTGGCTGCTACCTGGTCTCCTCTGACCTCTCCGACTCCATTTGAGGTTGAAAAACGGAGAACAAGATGGTAGATGGAGGGCATAGCTCTCAATGTGTTAAGAGTTGGCTGCCCTAATATGATGTTGTACGTTGACGGGCACTCTATTACCAGAAAATTAACCATAACTGTGGAGCTTTAGGGTGTTACTCCGATGGTGACAGGAAGTGTGATGGACCCAAGGGGATACACCTTCTTCCCTGAGAATCCAATGAGAGGTGACCTGATAGGCTGCAACCTCTCCCTACCCAGGTTGAGCTTGTCATAAGCCTCTATGAATAGGATACCCGCAGAGCTGCCACTATCCACCAGGATTCTTAGATGGGCGCGTCTCGTCGACATGCCTTGCCTTTCTGGCGTGCACCTTCATTACAGAAAGTGACTCTCCCCCTCCTGCTAGTCCTCTTGAGATGGTGTGTATCTCCCCCACGAGCTACTGATCTTCTTGATTATGAGGTTGTGGTGCTTGTTCCCTTCCAGCAACATACTGGCATAGGTGACCACGCTGGATGAGCTCCTTAATTTGCCTTTTGAGGTCGTAGCAGTCATCGGTGTCATGCCCGTGGTCGCGATAGAAGCAGCAATACTTGTTCAGATTTCTGGGATTTAGAGGAGACTTCATTTTTCCAGGCCACTTTATCGCAGGGTCATCCTAGATCTAGAATAGGATGTGTTCCACGGCAGCATTGAAGGGAGTGAAGGGTTGATGGTCCCTCTAAGGAGCAGGACCTAGCCGGTCCGTGACAGGGACTCTCTCTATTTTCTGCCACGTTTGTTGCTAGTCTCCTTCTTATCATCCCTCTCCCTTTCCTTCCTCTTCTCCCCTGCTCTATAGGACTCACCTCGTCTGGTCCTTGTGATGTCTTCCACATTCATGTACTTTTGGGCCTTGGCTAGCAACTCTGGCATGCTCCTTGGTGGGCGCTTCATCACTGAGAAAAGGAAGCTTGATAACGGAGGCCACCTAAGAAGGCGATCATCGTCACCTTGTCATCGGGTTCATCAACTTGGAGTACCTCCTCTTTAAAACGAGTGAGGTAACTTCTCAGGCTCTCTTCGCGGTCCTACTTTATACTAAGTAGGTGCGAAACAGGCTTCTGGTGGCGACGCCCTCCAATGAAATGTGAAACGAATGATCTGTTAAGCTCAGCGAATGAGGCAATGGAGGCGGGGGAGAGCTTAGCAAACCACTGTCGGGCAGACCCTTTCAACGTGGTTGGGAATGCCCTGCACATGATTTCGTCTGGTATGTTGTGTAGTTGCATCAAAGTCTTGTAAATGTCGAGATGGTCTAGTGGATCCTTTGTTCCATCAAAGGTCTCCACAGATGACATTTTGAATTTCTAAAGAAGGGGGTAGTTCGCTACATCAGGCTTGAAAGGCGTATCCGTACGCCTTACCAGGTGGTCTATAGTCTCAGGTCCCTGTGCCTTCATGGCATTGAAGACATCACTTAGTTGATTTTGTACTTCCTTGATTTTCTCGTCTCAATGATTGGGGGCTCTTCTGGAATGATCATGGACATGACTTCCATGCTCGATACTTTGGTTTTCTCCCTCATCCTCTTGGAGATGAGGGTCCTCTCCATGGGAAGCAAGAGGAAGGGGAGGTAGAACTCCCTCATGTTGGGCTCCCCTGAGTGGGGCTCCCAAGGGGACTCCCAAGGGGGCGCCTAGGCGTGGAGCTCCTTGGTGTCCAGGGCGTGGAGCTTCTTGGAGTCCTCCATGTTGTGCACCTCCGAGTTGTGCTCTTCCTTGGGGTCCTCTATATTGTGCACCTCCAAGTTGTGCTCCTTCTTGTCCAGCAAGCATGAGTTGCAGTAGCTGTTGGTTTTGGACCACCAGCTGCTACATGGTCTCCAACATTTGCTGGGGATTCGGAGTTGGAGCATTCAAGACAGGGTTGGCTGGTGGAGGAGCAACCTCCTCCTCTCGTGGTGGACTGTCTTCGTGTTGGTTCATGGATCGAGTAGTGATAGCCATTGGTTCATTGGATGGAACGTTCAGGAATGAGAATTTTGTCTTCTTCCCACAGATGGCGCCAAACTGATGATGCACAAAAATGGTTTTGCACACTNTCAGGAATGAGAATTTTGTCTTCTTCCCACAGATGGCGCCAAACTGATGATGCACAAAAATGGTTTTGCACACTACCTGTCAAGTGTAAATAATAAATGTAGTAAAAGTCAAGAGAGTATTGGAGGAGACAAGATTTATAGTGATTCGGTCAACTCGACCTACGTCCACTCTTGAATGGCTCTAGTTGTCGAGTCTTTTATTAATTTAAGGGTGTTGAGAGCAGATAATACAAGCTTTAAGGGAGAGGAGAGAGTCGTGCCTAGGGAAAGTGTGATGCCCAGGTAAATAGTGTGGTCTTCCATGTGTTGGTGGGGCGTACAATTTATAGTGGCTCCCTAACGGATTGGGGCTACTTTTTAGCGACTAAACAACCATTTCGGTAGAGCTCGCTATCTTTTCTCAACGAGCGAGGTGGTTGAAGAGCCCTCCATGAGATGCGATCAAAGATATGGTGAGGGTGAACTGTTTCCTTTGGCAGTGCAGGTAAGGCTTTCCATGCTCCCCCTTGATGACGTGGCTAAACAAAGAGTTTAACTTGATCTTGGGCTATGTTGGATTTGGTAGATCTTTAAATGAGGTTGGACTTCTCAATTGAGATTTGGACTTTGCACATAGATTGGGCCATTTTGGGGTTCACCCATCAATTACAACTCAACTTCTTTAATAACATATGAGTTGTAAGCATCGCACAAGAAACTCAGTAATTTTCACTTGGATTTGACTACAGTACCTATAAAAAAAATTGATACTATACTGACAAAAATTGTTGGTACTATACTGACAAAAATTAATAATTTAAAAAATATTTTTATAATTTTTATGGGTCATTTTATAATTAAAAATTTTATCATTTTTAAGAATAATTTATAACTTTTGCAGGTATTTTTACTATTATTTGAGTGTTTTTACCATATTTATAAATTTTTTATCATTGTTGTGGTAATTATTTTTATTATTTTTTGGATATTATGACAGTGATAAAAATACCTACAAATATAATAAAAACAACAACAAATATGATAAATAAATGTATCATATCGAATATTTTTTCGGTACAATAGTCTACTCTTTCTTACTCGGGAGTTCTATGTGGTACCAAAGAAAAAAAAATCCAATATCATATCTTTATTATGGGTGTTTTTATTACTCTTATGGTACTAAATAAAGTGGTAAAAATAGTTACTACAATCTATACTACTTTAAAATACAAGTATATACGAAAATTATTTTTTTTTTCACTTTTACCCTCTAAAACTACAACTATGTCATTCTTATCCTTCAAAGTTAATGTTACACTAATTTTATCTTTTTCTTCTATCCTCAATGGTCTAAAAGTTAAATTAGAAAATATAATATAATTGTCTTTATATAATTGTTTGAGGATAGAAGAAAAAGATAAAATTAGTGTGACATTAACTTTGAAACACCCAAAATAATAGTAAACCTATCCGCAAAAGTTATAAATTACTCATAAAAATGACAAATTTTTGAAGTATAAAATGACCTATATAAATTATAAAAATATTTTTTAAAATATTAATTTTTGTCGGTATGGTACCAACCTTTTTTGTCAATATGGTACCAATTTTTTTTTTATCGGTACCGTAGTCAAAATCCAAGTAAAAATTACTCAGTTTCTTATGTGATGTTTACAACTCAGATGTTTTTAAAGAAGTTGAGTTGTAAGCATCAAAAAGGAACAGACTACAAAAAACCTGGTGACTAAGGTAAAGCGTCAGTTCATTTAACGTTTTAATCTAAAATGTTAATTGGATTAGCGTTTTTAGTTGTTGGAATAGTCTACAGTGTTAAGTAAAAAAGTCAGTTGATTTGACGTTTTTAGGTTAAAATTGTCAGACCAAATGACGTCTTTAAAAAAACTTGAATTTGAAGAATACATTCAAATCAACCATTCTTAAAGACTTTCTTTTTCAAAATCCCTTGGGACGGGATAAAAGCTCCTTTTCTATGGAATTTGTATATCAATGAATTTGTTTGTCAACGTTATGTTGACTATCAAGGGCAATCTTGGGAAATGACATATGTTCTTTTAAGTACGACCCGCGGATCTGTTTCATGCGCGAAATTTATGACTCTCTTCAATTCTTCTACATGTTTTCACCCAATCACTTGGAATGTTGAACAACAATTAATACAAGTTATAGAGTGATACAAATAATTTATTTTAAAACAAATTTAAATGAGTATGGTGCATGGGTGGTTATATGCGACATGTGATACTATTTGATCGGATAAAATCTTGTGTTGTAATTAAATAATAAAAATTCTAAAAAGAAGAAAATGGGGATGAGGTGTTTGGATTGGGTATTAGGATGGATTAGATTGGACAATCCCATCCCTTACCCATCCAACACGAGAAAAAAGACAATTTTATAAATCTCTTTCACTCGTTGTTTGTTTGGTTTAAGTATTGCAGAATTAATGGTTCCCACGTAATATTTTGTTTGGAAGGAGTGTTTCATGGTGGTACAACTATAAAAATGATAAAAGAAGCCCATATACCTATATATCAAGGTTTCTCCCCTGGTGAAAAAATATTCTATTGCAATAATACCATTATCCAAATTTTTGGCCTAAAATTTCATTTGATACCTTTTTTCTTCAATTATCTTTTTGTGAATGGATAAAACTGTATTGCACAAAATTTTTACCAAATATTATATTCCAAGTGATGTGTCAAAATCTCATACATTAAATATTTGGTAGAATTAGTGAACCCCGCTAATCCAACCACCTGTACTGATTTGAGATACAAATTTTAGGCAACAATTTGATTAACATAGCATTGCTCTTTGCGAATTTCATATCATACATTCAGGTGAGACCCATTTGTATACAAGTGAGTCCTACATTTATTAATGTTTAGATGATCCTCTAAATAAAAAGGAAATTGAAAAAAAA
>CAUOFW020004369.1:382095-395650 GCA_963454935.2 Ilex paraguariensis | reverse complement strand
TGGGGGTTGTTCTGGTCTATGCAAAATCATTCAGATGGTTGTTGGAAAGATGGTTTCAAAATAAAGAATGAGAAATCTTATGGGGAAATAATTTATGAACATTTGAGAACATAATGAGTTGTCACCAATAATATAATAATAAATTCATTAATGCTACAATAAAATCTATTATTAAATGCATTTTACTATCATTTCATTGGTGACAACTCATTATATCATTCAATTATGTCTCAATAACATTAGTGATAAAANTACTATCATTTCATTGGTGACAACTCATTATATCATTCAATTATGCCTCAATAACATTAGTGATAAAGAATTCTTTTTACCAAAATAATATCACTAATGTTATTGGGACATAATTGAAAAATATAATTTGGAAACATAATTAGTTGTCACCAATGAGATGATAGTAAAATGTATTTGATGATGGGTCTCATTGTAGCATTAATAAATTTATTAACATATCATTGGTGATAACTCATTATATTTTTAAATTATATCCATAAATTATGTCTCAATAGCATTGCTCGAATGATATCTAAAACTCATCCAGATGAATTTGGAATTTTATTGAGGGAGTATTATGCAACGTCACTAACAAAGGAGGACAGTGTTATATTTTAAATAAGAGGGGGTTTAGGTGTTATTTGACCAAACATCAGGGAAGATGAATGTAATTACTCAATAAAAAAAAGATTAAAAAAAAAAAGTAATATGGTCATTTTAGTATTTCTGTTAACGGAGTTAGGTGTGCACATTGGTCTACAAACTACATGGGGATTATGCACTTATTTCTAAACGTGGGGGAGTAATATGATAAAGGGCAAACAATAAAAGGGAAAAATGAAGTTTTCCCTAAAATAAATTTAAGGGGCCGAACTGGAATTCGAGGTATAGTTTAGGGATCTCAGTTCTGATTATATATTCGGCAACAAGTAGTTAGTGAGATTATTAAGCACCATTATATGAAGGGAGCCCCATTATGCTTTGTATCATCTGAATAGTGTAATGGAGATCATTTTTGCATTGCTTCTTGGTTTATCTCTTGGAATTGTCATTAATGCGCAGGGTGATCAATCAGGTTTGATAACTCATCTCTCTTAATATCACTGTCCATGTGATTCACTACCCATATACCTAAAGCTTCCATTTCCATCTCTCTCTCTCTATCTCTCTCAGGTTTCATAAGCATAGATTGTGGATTACCAGAAGGTGGGGACTATACTGATGGGAAGACTGGCATAATTTACACTTCAGACACAGGCTTTGTAGACACTGGTGCAAGTAGGAGCATATTACCCACTTACATGACAAGCTCCATTGAACAACAGTTCAAGACTGTCCGAAGCTTCCCTGAAGGAACAAGAAATTGCTACACCCTAAGGCCTGCTCAAGGAAAGGGTAACAAGTACTTGATAAGGGCAAGTTTTTTGTATGGAAACTATGATTCCCAAAACATACTACCAAGGTTTGATCTTCATGTCGGAGTTGATACTTGGGACACAGTGATATTGACCGATTCTTCGACTCCGTTAAGAAAGGAGATCATACACATTCCCACTTCGGATTACATATCTATCTGTCTCGTAAAGACAGGCCGCTACGCAACACCTTTCATATCATCGTTAGAATTGAGGCTTATGAACAATACCATTTATGAAACTCTATCTGGTTCATTGAATCTCATATCTCGTGTCTTTTTTGACTCATCGGCCACTCAATTAGTCAGGTCAGTCTTTGTTTCCATTACGTTTGTCAAATATTTTAAAAAGTCTTCTTTTTTTAACTAATTGAAATTATGCACCGAAATAATATTTTGATTATTTGAACACAACTTTCAAGAGTTTGTGTTTACTATCTGTGGGTTTAAATGGTATGTTGATTGACAATCTAATTCGCTTAACAAATGGCTCGGCACAAATCTTTTCCAACTCACCAAGTTGAACATAAGTTAACGTGATTTACATTCGATACGATTTATTGATAAATATCTTACTTTTTTGGAATAATAATCTTTGCCCAGGTACAAAGATGATGTTTATGATCGCATATGGAGACCCTTTAGCTTGAGTGATGCTGTGACATTAAACACTTCCAACACATTTCTACCTAACATCTTTCAGCCACCGTCGATAGTCATAAGGAGCGCTGCCTCGCCGGGAAATTCGGCAGACTCATTGTCCTGCTACTGGGGCACTGACAACGCAACGGACCAGTTTTATGCTTACATGCACTTCGGTGAAGTTCAATCTTTGAAAGCGAACCAGTCCAGAGCATTTGATATCTATATTAATGGAGACTTCTGGTATGGACCAGTTGTGCCAGGTCCTCTAGTAACAAATACAATATACAGCACAAAACCTAAGACTGGTTACTTGAAGTACGATATTTCACTCAATAAAACCAGCAATTCAACCCTCCCACCTATCATCAACGCTGCGGAGGTTTATTCTGTGAAAAACTTCTCAAGTCCTGAGACATATGAAGAAGATGGTATGTACTTATTCCTTAATTATTACGGTTAATTATTAGTTTTTCTCATGCATCTTCATGTTCAACCCTTTTTTTAAATCTCTCGTTTAAATTTGTGAATGCTNATTCAACCCTCCCACCTATCATCAACGCTGCGGAGGTTTATTCTGTGAAAAACTTCTTAAGTCCTGAGACATATGAAGAAGAAGGTTTGTACTTATTCCTTAATTATTAGGGTTAATTATTAGTTTTTCTCATGCATCTTCATGTTCAACCCTTTTTTAAATCTCTCGTTTAAATTTGTGAATGCAAGTTGATGCTATGTTGAGCATAAAGTCAATGTATAACATTACAAGAAACTGGCAAGGAGATCCATGTGCACCTACAGCGTTTGTATGGGACGGTCTTAACTGCAGCTACAATGCCGGCAACCCCCCTAGGATCATCTCCTTGTAAGTTTATGGCATCTAGTTATTTTTAGATTTAACAATTCTAGATTACAAATCAGATATCAAATATTATTTAAACTTAAAAGTTTGATTTAATTTAAGGAAAAATACCAATAAGTCTTACTTTTCAACATCCTATTGACATTTAGGAGTTTATATGCAAGTGAATCTTACATAATATAAAAATTATTACATAAATAAATATTTTTATTTTCTCTCTTAAATATAACGTTTAGCTTTTGAATGCTTGATTATTTTTTTTATGCCTCAAAACAATAATTATTTTCTAATTAATTCAAAACGTGGAAGGAGAAGGAAAACAAATATAATTAGATAGAATTTTCACAATAATTGTATTCATAGATTAGTTTTTTATATTATTAATTTATGTAATTATATGTTTTTACGGTTGAAATTTGATAGTCAAGTGAGTCAAAATTTAAATGTTTAAACAAATTAATTTTATGATTGTCATTTCTATAAATATTTATTGTTAATTACATGTTTTGGGTGTTATGCACTAATTAAAAAATAATAATTTGCTTTGGGTCCTAATAACAAATATTATTTGTAAAAATATAATTGGTGTATTGATTGGAAGGATAAAATTGAAAGAAATCATACTATTGATGGAGTATAGGACTTCTTGGGGATAAATTATCAAAAATAGGACTTAATTATCCTAAGGTAAACATGATAGGACTTAATGGTCCTTTTGAATGAAAAATAGGACTTAATGGTATTTTTTTTCTTTAATTTACATATCTAATGATGTGACAGTGAAATGATCCAATAAAATTATTGTAACAGGAACTATTAGATTTCTTCATTGAGACGTTCACTTTACATATCATTAGGTCAATATCAAATTTTTAGCTTTATGTCCCAATATTATTACTTAATTGATATTTTGTTCGAGTGGTAAATGAGTAGATTCACTATACCTAATATAAGGGCCGACAAGAACCCGACTAAATACGAGATGAATGTGACTAAACACGATGTGTGCACGATATAAACCCGATCTAACATGTTTGAATGAACAACCCATTTGGCACAATTTATTGATAGTCATATAGTTACTTGTATTGTCTTTTTTAATTCCATCAATTCTTTAATAACACTACTCAACTTGCAATCAGGGACTTGTCCTCTAGTGGATTGAATGGGACAATACCTACTTACATATCCAACCTTACAATGTTACAAACTCTGTAAGTATGATCAATCTTGCATTTGCTAATAATCTTTCAATCTGTTGATGATGCCAATCAATTTAGCCCCCTAATTTTTCTACTCATTCATTTTAGGGACTTATCAAACAACAGTTTAACAGGGGAGGTACCTGATTTTCTCTCCCAACTCACTGCACTTAAGGTCCTGTAAGTCACCAACACCTAGAAATGCCTCTTTTTTATATAGATTTCATGGTATGCAAGAAAACAGGTAGTCACTAGTCAGCCATGTTTGTGAGCTTCTTTTGCAGAAACTTGAAAGGAAACAACTTCAATGGTTCAATTCCAGCACAAATCCTTGAAAAGTCGAAAAATGGAACGCTCTCATTGAGGTTTGCTCTATTTTCTTAAAGAGTAATACTACTTAGACTTAAAAATCTGACATAATAATGTGACTTCAATAGAATCATTAGATCAACACCAAGTTTCAATATTTGATAAGCTCCACAACCAATTCAAATGTCATAGTGAATTTGATTAACAGATTAGGTCAGTAATTTCTGTCTCAAATGATCATGAACTGAGAAGGCATTACAGTTTCTGATGAAGTTTTTTTTTTTTTATAGCAGTAACCAATCAATCCTCTCTTTATTGTTCTATTTGCAAATAAAAAAAAATATAGTAACAGTCCATCAAGTATTGTGCTCTTCCTAATTTCATCCCTACATTTCACTTTTGAAAATTTAGCCCCTAATTAAAGACATCTATTTAATTGGGCAATCAAATCACCATCCCTTCGACCTCAAATGCCCCATTCGTATGAGTAAATATTGGGTGTAATAGTGACACTACATAATTATTGATACGCGGTGTTACCATTTAATAGTAAACTTACAAATAGGTAAGATGAACTCCACTTGATTATTTATTAGTGACACAATAAGGTGGTAATTATAATATGTGAGATTCACCTGTTTATTTGTTATATTTTTATTAGATGGTAATATCACGTAATNGTTGCTGGCACTCCTGGGTACCTTGACCCGGAGTAAGTATTTTTCATTCTCTCTTCAATACCTTTTTTTTACCAAGAAACCTCCCAACCATGTTGTTTGGACTCTTAGTTGTTACATGAATTTGGAGTGTACACAATTATTCTTTAATCATGCATATTGGGTCAATCAAAGCGTCTCTTGCGAGACTCGAACTTAAGACCTCGAGTAATTAACCACTGAAAGGTTATCATTTGAGCTATTGATGGGTTGAGATCATTTTCCTTTATTGGTCACTTTCTTATACAAACCACTATTGTGATCTTTTTGTCACATACAATCATGTTTAACAATATTTTCGCTTGCAGATATTACTCATCAAATAGGTTGACAGACAAAAGTGATGTCTATAGCTTCGGGGTTGTACTGTTGGAGATAATCACAGGCCAACCAGCTATAATAAAAACTCATGAGCAGGCTCACATTGTTCAATGGGTTAGTTCAATTCTTGAAAAAGGGGATGTTAAAAATATTGTTGATCCAAGATTAGGGGGAGGTTTTTATGTTAATTCTGCCTGGAAAGCTGTGGAGTTAGCAATGGCTTGTGTCTCTCGTTCTTCCAACAAAAGGCCAACCATGACTTCTGTGGTGAAAGAACTGAAAGAGTGCTTGGATATAGAGACAGCTGACAATGAGAGAGAATCAAAGGATTCAATTGGGGTGATACCAACGAATATGGAGAGTGGACTTGGTCCCCGTGCAAGGTAGTGGAGTTCGTAAAAATTTGATTTTTCTGTGTTGAAACATTTCTACTTCAATAATGTTACTTGCACCAAATTTAGCTCTCAAATCCACTGCGAATGTCGGATTAACAATGAATTCGATCCAGTATTGAAACCCATTGGTTGTCTAACTACAGCAGTGGATTCAATCAACAAATTTGGTCAATGAATTTGGTGCAAGTAGAATTGCTATTTCTACTTTAGCAGTGGTTCTTGAAACAACTTTGTTCTTTTGAAATCTGAAGTGTATGTCATGCCAGATTATGTACCATTATCATGGCCCGGGTGGAACTTTTTTCCTCTTAATTTCTTTGTAATAAAGAACTATGGAGTTTGCACCTTGAAATGCACTCCATATAATGCCCTGTTTGTAACTTGTCTCGATACAATTTCTATTACACAATGGCAACTTCCTTCTTGTTTTAAGAAACATATAGCAGTGGAAATGGTGCCTGCACATAATTAGGAGAAATTAGCAAGGGTTAATAATACTTTTAGTCGCCAAAATATGCATTTTTTCTCAGTTTAGTCCTTATTCTATCAATTTATCAATTTGGTTCTTAAAGTATTCAATTTGTGTTACTTTAATCCCTAATCAGACAATCTGTTAAGTTTTTTGATAGAACAAACCACGCATTATTTTTTTGAGACGGTATCACATGTTTAACACATGATCATTCGGTCAAAAATTTAACAGTCAAAATGACACGAATTTAATACTTTAGGGACTAAATTAACAAAATTGATACAATGAGTATTAAACAGACAAAAAATATATATTTTAGAAACCAAAAATGTTATTAACCCAATTATCAATTAATGACTGTCATCGAAGAAGATGTAATTATGGAAACATCATTTGAATCTTCAAGTTTTAGGCAAACAGAGTTGAGTTTTGGGTGTGGATGATTGTTGATTTCATGATTTTAGTATTATCAAGGGCATATGGTTTGGGTTCGTTAAAGTATTTCCATGGAGTTCCTCATTAATTTCTTTTTACTTTTTTCGGCATTTGGGGAACAACCTTTGTGGTGGTAAACTAGATTAGGGTTTTGGAGTGGAAAATGGGTATGGGTGGGAAATGAGTGGTTGAAAGGTTGTGTCGTGTTCGATCATCTCAATTTGGAGAAAATATTCTTTACAATGGTAATTTCACATAGCAGTGTGATATGGTATCGTCAATCAATAATATTAAAACAAATAAATAAACGGATTCTACAAAAATTAATAATCAACCTATCATGTAAACAAATAACTCATCGCTCTTCCTCTATATAAGTCTAAGTGGAATTTACCTTGTTCACTTAGAGTTTTATTATTGGTTAGTGATATCATGTCATCAATGGTAATATAGTATCACCGTTACATTCAATATTTACTCATTAATTTGGGTTCATGTCGAACATTATTCTACTTAACTCAATTCATTTAATTTGATAAATCAGATGTTCTTACACTTCCCCAACCTATTTGTTATCTTGTCATATACGGGTTAGCTCATATAATTCGTGAACTAAAATTCTATAATTAAGACTTGTTATCTCTGAAACAAACTCATGCTCATAGTTTTTTCATAAACTAAAAAAATCATAAATTCATATAGTTGTAAATATAACGAAAAAAAATGTTATTTTATTAACTAAATTGTCAATACTTGTTAAACATACTAGTAATTGTTGTTTAGGCATGGGATAACAAAATAATATCAACCCATTTTCTTAAAAAAAAAAAATTGATACAGTTTTCTCTAAAGACATAATCCTAAACAAATATCGACCTGTACTCAAACAAATATGGATAATTAAGATGAGCAACTAAACAGAAAATCATTTGACAAAATTTTTTTAAAAAAACGTGAACCGTTTGTACATTGTCTTATTACTTCCATAGTCTCACAAAAAACCCTAAATCAGCCGACNTTTAAAAAAACGTGAACCGTTTGTACATTGTCTTATTACTTCCATAGTCTCACAAAAAACCCTAAATCAGCCGACACACACATCTTTGGCTTCGTGTAATAACAATTTTTAGCTAACATTGTTCGTTACATGTAACCTGGATCAATTTCAAGTAATATAATAGATTAAAATAATGACTAAAANACACATCTTTGGCTTCGTGTAATAACAATTTTTAGCTAACATTGTTCGTTACATGTAACCTGGATCAATTTCAAGTAATATAATAGATTAAAATAATGACTAAAACTTATTTTTTAGTATGATACTAAAAAATATTATGAATGTCATAACTAGTTTTAGGAGCTGATAATTTTGGGATAAATAACAAGTGTGCATTAGTTGAATTTATCACATGCAAGAATTTGAACCGGCTCTTATTTCTGTTCTCTATAAAGTACAGATACTTCGTTGAAGTCGACGTAATCATATCAGATATATTATCGGATATGATACTCGAGGATATGTATCGGATACATCTTCTACGTATCCGATACACTTCCTATGTATCCAATAATAATTAAATATTAAGATATTTCACAGATACTTTTGTGTTCAAGCAATATATATAGTTTTTAAGTTAAATTTTTAACATTTCCTTTCGAATTCACAAACCATACATTACATTTATAAAAATTCATACTACTTCAAAAACACATGAGTATTATTTAAGTATTATCTACAATTATATGTCAAAAGATCACAAAATAAATCTATTACATTATAGTTTTAGCAAAAATTACTTCTAAATAAACCGACTCGGTAAATATTAGTTTTGATTTCTTTATTTAATCACTTCATTTTGTGAATATACCATAGTGATACGATATATATTTTATTCAAACTAAAAATAATTACTAATTTTCCTAATTGCGTTAAAGAACTACCAAAATATATAAGTATTATGCTGATTGAAAATAATAAAAATATTAAATATATTTTATTATAATCGTATCTTGACTGTACTCATATTTTTTTTTTAAAATTTTATCGTATCGATATATACGTATCGTATCGTACCCATATCATATTGTACTCATATCTCATATTTGTATCCGTATCTGTATCCATATCCACACTTCATTGTGTGTTCTTAATTGTATACGAGGAAAGTCACTAACATTTTGACTTTTCAAATTCTTACACTAAATAATCAATATTAATTACTTATTGGAGCTTCAATCATTTGTTATTCTCACTTCTGTCACAGTTTGTCTCTTGGAAATCCTTCAGGCTCTTTGCCTGGTTTCTGGTACCTAAGTATTCCTCCAGTTATGTTTAGCTGAAAGAGCACTCCACGCTTTGATATTACTAGTCGATGCACACGTGCATTGTATATAGAGTATTTTAAGTACAAATTAATATATTCCTCCTCCAAAATTTACAATAAAAATAAACACGGACGATTTTATAATAGCAATCAACTCTTGTGAGTCCATTCACACTTACCCGTTAGATATGTATCCACTAAAAAGTCGATAACATGGTATGTACTAATTCAAATGCTTGAAATAATAATTAGAAAATGAGGGGACAAAAATATAAAATAAGTTGTGCAAGTTTCATTTTCATGAGCATGAGGTGAATGCAGACATCCACTTATAAAAAGAGATTCACTTCACAGGCTTACAAGAGTGAACAAAGAAAGTTGATTAGCTTTTCTCTCATAGGTGTTATAAGGTCATGCAACCCCATTCTTTGACATGAATTCATGCATGTGAAATCAGACATAAGGCTCAAAGTCTCGTTGTAAGTTATGTGGGACGTGTACCAAGATGCCATTGCAATACATTTCCATTATGTTATAACCATAACGATTTTCTGTGAGGATAAGGACTCCTAAACAATTGAACTACACAAGCATACTTGGCTGATTTCCCATATGGCATTGAGTTCCTGTGAATCTATTAATAATGGCCTACCGTAGTTTCTTGACTCCCCCTTGTACGTTGTCATAACAGAAGGATGAGTAAGTAGAACTTTCACATTGTATTCATAAAGGGATGTAGAAGATATTGCAGCCATTCTAACACCATAAAATTTTATGGGATGGGATGTAGATCATGAACGGATATGGAGTCCAGGTTGCTCCATCAATCAAACAAATTTAGTCCCAACAATGTCTGCAATAGGGTATTTAACCCAGCAACAAAAATTTAAGTGCAGATAACTTTCACTTTTGTCCTCCTAAAAGAGTGGGAAATATGGTTTGATACAGATAGTGCTGCAGACTACCACATTTGCCAAGACCACTTTGGAAAGGAATTAAACTACATGTATTCTCAGGCCTCACGTTTCCTCCTCCCCATTTGAGGAACAAGAGCAAGAGTGATAACTATTTTGCCAAACATAACTAAGTGACGTTGAAATCCACGGATAATAATAGCTTTTGTTGCATCAGAAATGTCCCACAAATTTAAAGGAATTAGACCACTAAAATTGATGAAAAACAATGAAATATTCTATTTTATAAAATCGCCTTCAATCAAATGAAGATATGCACAACACTGAAATTACCATCAATAATCAAAAATAGCAAACACAACAAATTAAATAACAAATATTTGATGAATGCCAGCACAACCAATTCATGAAGATGTAGTTTGCCTTTTTTCCACTTGAGAAATATGTTATACTTTAAAAATTAAAATATGTGCCTCGAAATCATAAAATAGAGAGTATACAATGTAGGCTCATAGTAAAATATAACAGAGAAAGTGAACAAAAAAAAAAAAAGANATATAAAATCGCCTTCAATCAAATGAAGATATGCACAACACTGAAATTACCATCAATAATCAAAAATAGCAAACACAACAAATTAAATAACAAATATTTGATGAATGCCAACACAACCAATTCATGAAGATGTAGTTTGCCTTTTTTCCACTTGAGAAATATGTTATACTTAAAAAATTAAAATATGTGCCTCGAAATCATAAAATAGAGAGTATACAATGTAGGCTCATAGTAAAATATAATAGAGAAAGTGAAAAAAAAAAAAAAAAAAGATGAGAAGAACAATGCCGGAAATTTCAAGGTCCACAAAAATAATATAAAAAAGAAAGTGACCAAAAAGTAGAAGAGATGAATGAAAACTTTGATCTTCTAATCAAGATTGGGATGTTCTATATTCCTTGGATAACATAAATCCTTTTGGGTTACAAACCCATTGTCTTCTAAGGCTTTGCAGAATAGAATGGAGTGGAGGAAGAAAATATATTTGGACATATTTTTTAACACAAAAAATGTAAAGCTTGTGTAGGGATGCATTAATTACTTAGCCCTTTACTAATAACATTGAAAGGAGCAAGTCAAAACCTACACCTAACAAGTTTCTAAGTTCGGCTTACGGGGCTACCTACNGATAACATAAATCCTTTTGGGTTACAAACCCATTGTCTTCTAAGGCTTTGCAGAATATAATGGAGTGGAGGAAGAAAATATATTTGGACATATTTTTGAACACAAAAAATGTAAAGCTTGTGTAGGGATGCGTTAATTACTTAGCGCTTTACTAATAACATTGAAAGGAGCAAGTTAAAACCTACACCTAACAAGTTTCTAAGTTCGGCTTACGGGGCTACCTAATTAGCTGACGTGATTTTGTAAACCGATACATAGATTGAGCCTTCGATGTCCCAAAGTTAGCAGAGATAGGATTGAAGGCATGTCATTGATGAATGTTTGGTGATAGAAAAAAATGTTATTTTTTTTTTTAATTTCACTCATTCATATCCTCAAAATATGCGTTTGAGTCACAGGATCACCCACCCCATGAATTTTAATTCCATCCAAATTGTTATTGGTGATTGACAAGGAAGGTTAATATTGGAACAGAGCCATGCGTGTAAAAATACTTATACCAAAAGAACTTCTACTTCTTATTCCAATAGAATAATACGAAGTTGAATCCTTTTTGGTAGACTTACTAAATCAATTTGACACTATGAATAATAAATAATACAACATTGGGTTGCTTGGTTTTGTTACTATGGAAACCATGGACGATTTGAACCTTAAAGAGAAAAAAAGGTAAATTGATGCAAAAGAATCAGAACCCACAACTACCTACAGTACATGGAGAACCTGATTTAAAGCAATTTTCTCTAAAGGATTTAAAATTTCTCATCAAACAAAGCAAAAAAATGAAATTTATTTGACATCTATATCGGGTTGCTTGGTTTAGAATATCCAACATACCAAGGAAAAATAGACGAATAAGCCTTAAAGGGAAAAAAAAAGTAAATGCATGCAAAAATCAGAACCCACAGCTACCAAGATTAAATGGATAACCTGATTTAGAGTAAATTGCTGTAGAGGATTTAACACTTCTCATCAAACTAAGCCAAAAAGTGAAATTTATTCAACATCTATAGAAAACGGAGGTGTACCTCACGCAAATACTTTCCATAATTTCTAAGTTACAAGGTGTTGTGATCGTGCAGCAATTATGGTGAATAGTAAGGAATCAAACAATTAAGAAAGCAGGAGAAAATAACACACAGAGATTTACGTGGTTCGGCAATGTGCCTACATCCACGAGAGCGAGCGGTCGTTCTTTTTCATTATTCAAAGTAGGGTTACATCTTAAGTATTTATATAACCCTAATACGGACGTATTTATAAAAATACCCCTGTATCGTACCGCGGGGGCGTTGCCCCCGCACCCCCAACTAATCAGCATCCCCTTTATATAAATCCCACAAGGCAGATGTCATCGCGGGCTCCACTCCGGTATCTGTCTCATTGCCATTATGCACACAGCAAATATGAGTCACACATACTCTACACAATCTTCACCTTGGCAAATATTCACCCCTTAGGAGAAAAAAGAGGACATGTATTCGGGGATGCTGAGTTGAGGCATCTCCCATCTAGCAACTAGAGACATTAATCAAAGTCCAAGCAGTGCTTGAACTTGTCTATAGTAACAGGCTTTGTCAACATGTCTGCTGCATTCTCAGAAGTGTGAACTTTCTCAAGTATTAGTTCACCAGAAGAAACCAGTTCCCTGATCTTATGAAACCTCACATCTATATGTTTGGTCCTCGCATGATACACCTGGTTCTTTGCCAAATAAATGACACTCTGACTGTCACAATGCAATTGAACTCCACCTTGCTGGGCACCCAGCTCCTTGACTAAACCTGTAAGCCACAAAGCCTCTTTGGCAGCCTCAGCTACTGCCATATACTCTGACTCAGTAGTAGATAGTGCAATTATAGGTTGTACCATGGACTTCCAACAAATAGGTCCTCCCACAAGAGTAAACACATAACCTGTGGTAGACCTCCTGTCATCCAAGTCCCCTGCATAGTCTGCATCCACATATCCCATAACTGAAGGGTCACTCTGTTGTCTGCTAAACCTGATGCCATAGTCTGTAGTGCCCCTCAAGTATCTGAAAATCCACTTGACTGCATCCCAATGCTGTCGACCCGGATTTGAAAAAAACTTGCTAACCACGCTGACAGCTTGTGTCAAATCTGGTCTTGTACAAACCATGGCATACATCAAACACCCCACTGCACTAGCATATGGGACCTTTGACATGTCATGAACTTCATCATCTGTCTTCGGGCACTGAGCGGTAGACAATCTGAAATGATTCGCCAAAGGTGTACTTACTGATTTTGCATAACTCATGCTGAACCTGTCCAACACCTTCTCAACATAGCTATGCTGAGATAGCCATAATCTCCTGGAAGCTCTGTCCCT
>CAUOFW020004369.1:362869-378014 GCA_963454935.2 Ilex paraguariensis | reverse complement strand
CGCGGGGGCGTCTGCCTCCTTGCCATTATGCACACAGCAAATATGAGCCACACATACTCTAACACAAGGTATTTGTATGATTTGCATTCCAGATCTCTTGCACAAATTATGATCTGATCAATGTTACCACTTGCAATCCCATTTTCATTGCTAAAAATGAAAAACCATAGTGAAATAGCATAATATAAAGTTCAAGAAATGAGAAAATGAGTACCTGTATAACCTTTTACAATGCACGGAGAGAGGTGATTGAATTGGTTAAGCATGTTTTTAGCTTTCTGTACAGCAATATGTAAAAAAAGGGGCAAAAGACTCATAAACAACAATGTGGACATGATAAAACTCAAAAGACTAATTTCATCACTAACTAATCTAACACTAAGACCACTCCATAAAGATAGCATTCATTAGATCCACTCAATTACCTCACAGAATACTCACTCACAATACTGACTAAGACTTCCGCTCTACACTTATATTTGACCCACTATATGGACAAGACACAAGGCTTATTACTTTCCCACTCACAAACAACACCAACAATCTAATTACAACCTCGTACTTCAAATCACCAAATCAATTATAAATTATTCTCAAGCAAAATAGTATTTTTTTGAAATTTACACATTCATATAGTTTAATTTATCTCATAGTCGAATTTTCAGTAAATGATCCAAGGGCGAAAAAATAGAAGTCAACCAACAGATGTATCATCGAAATAATTTAGAAAAAATCTGTCATGTTAATGATTAAACACCTATTGCTCTCCTCGAGTAATTTGGTCCTCATGTCTAGATTATAGGATTTCTTGTCTCAAGCAATGCAATATCCATGTATAGCACACTTCTCATAACGTAATTTGCAAGCATGCACATACAAAACAAAGCTATAGCATAAAACATAAGTTTGACCATAAGTGCATTGACAAGCTTGCACACACACCATTGGTATCTTGCCAAGACTTTGAGGACTTATATTACCCCATGTTAACATCCAAAATTGTGGCCATATTCACACTCAACACTCATCTCAATGTCCACTATTGTAACACATTACAAAACCTTCACCCACAATATCAAAAAAAGAACCAACAAAAAAAAAATCAATTGAAAAAGCACTTGACATTATAATGGCAACATTTTATTAGATACCCCATCACAGGCAAATTTATAATACATCCATTCTAAACTGGGTGAAGAAGCAGTACCTTGCTAAGTCTGGAAAATTGACAATAGGAGTAACAATGGCAATGAGTGCAAACTACATAGAGCTAAGTCAATATTTCAACTACCCACTAACCCCTTGATCAGCTTAAATCCAAAAAATAGCAAGCTACAAGGAAACTTGTAGCTTAGCTAAGCATACGTCTTCATTATCTTAAGTGTCAAACCCCATTATCTTGATACTATACAGTAAAGTCACAACCATAACCACTGAAATTAACCAGAAAAAGACAAAATTAACCCAATTTCTTATTGTAGGCTAATCAATATTGATGTTGTCGTCAGACGAAATCAGCTATTATTATAGCATACCATTCTCGCATTTCCTGTGCCTTCTGCAACTGTGGACTTATCTCAACTGTCATAATCGATGTTGTCGTCAAACGAAATTCACCTATAATTTAACAAGAATTTTTTTTAAATTTGTTTACCAAGTGAGCTTTGAATGANTGTCGTCAGATGGAATTCACCTATAATTTAACAAGAATTTTTTTAAAATTTGTTTACCAAGTGAGCTGTGAATGTCGAGAAATTCATGTTCGGAGATGGAAACAACTAATCAACATAACAGGTTAAATATCACTTGAGAAGAAACCACTCCATTTTGACTACAACAAAATATTATCAAACAATAGAACCTTTCCCACTTATCAACTAACTTCAAATATGCAAAGGCCTATAGCATTTCTAGTACAAAAATAAACTTACAGAAGTATGTTGAGCCAGAGTGGTCAATTCTTGCATCGTCATTTCTGCCTCTTGTTTGTGGGTTATGGGGTCTGAGTCCAATTTGACATATAATAAAAATGTCTTGAAACATTATTTCCAACAAAATCAAACAACAACAAATTGATTATTATAAACTATAAAGCATCTATCTCAATTGGAAAAACATCGATCCAAGTTGTGCCGTTTTGGGTCTTCACCCAATAAAATATTACACTTCTAAAGGGAAGCTTCGGATCGGAGGTGAGACTCACAGACCTCATTTGTGTATAAAATCCACAGCACAAAATTCTCCACACACCCAACACATTAAAAAAATGACAAATTTGGAGGCTGGTCCCTCTATATAGACTTGTTTAGACTTAAATCCATCAAAGAAACTTATTTGTTATAAAGTCTATTTTTTATCAATTTTACCATACTATCTCTTTCTTTTAAAAGTGAAATAAAACTAAAAATTAAAACTCTTAAATCTTATAAATTTGACTAACATTAAAATATTTTCTCTTTCATATCTACCTATATCCATAAATAGGTTAAGAATTTGACTAACATTAAAAATTTTCCTCTCTCTTATCATATCTACCTATATTTATATCCATATATAGGTTTTTTTTCTCTCTCTTATCTACCTATATCCATATATATAACATTAAAAATAAAATATAGTAACTTTCAAATACAAAAAAAAATTATCATTTGGACACAAAAAAATAATAAATTTAAACACAAAAAAATAGTAACATTTAAACATAAAAAAATTGAAACATTCAATATTAATATTTTTAAAAAATAACAACAGTAACATGTTCAAAAAAAATATTAACANATAAATTTAAACACAAAAAAATAGTAACATTTAAACATAAAAAAATTGAAACATTCAATATTAATATTTTTAAAAAATAACAACAGTAACATGTTCAAAAAAAATATTAACATGTTCAACAAAAATAGTAACATGCTTAATAAAAATTGTAACATAATTAATAATAATTATTTCTCTCAAATTCAAATGCAAAAATAGTATCATTCAAATACAAAAAATAGTAATATTCAAAAAAAAATAGTAATATTGAATATTAATATTTAGGAAAATAATAGTAGTAACATGGTCAACAAAAACAGTAACATGCTCAAAAATAATAGTACATGAATAATAACATACTCAACAAAAGNTTCAAATACAAAAAATAGTAATATTCAAAAAAAAATAGTAATATTGAATATTAATATTTAGGAAAATAATAGTAGTAACATGGTCAACAAAAACAGTAACATGCTCAAAAATAATAGTACATGAATAATAACATACTCAACAAAAGCAGTAACATGAACAGTCACATAATAAAAAAAATAGTAGCATAAATTTGAATTTTATTATTCAAATTCATAGTAACTNTAACATGGTCAACAAAAACAGTAACATGCTCAAAAATAATAGTACATGAATAATAACATACTCAACAAAAGCAGTAACATGAACAGTCACATAATAAAAAAAATAGTAGCATAAATTTGAATTTTACTATTCAAATTCATAGTAACTTTTTTTTTGTATTTGAATGTTACCATTTTTTTTAATGTTACTATATATATATATGGATATAGATAAATAAGAGAGGAAAAATTTTAATGTTAATCAAACTCTTAACCTATATATGGATAGATATGAGAGAGAAAAGATTAACTTTCTTTCAAGGAAGGGTATTTTTGAGATAAAAAAAAAAAAAGTTGACTTAAGTCATTACATAAAATTTTAAACATGGACTTAACTGCTTATAAGTTTTCTTGCAAGACTTTTCTCCGAACAAGTATATCTAGGGGGGGCTCATTTCCAATTTTCACTAAAAAAATTATTCATGTTCAAGTGAAATTGTAAAATATCCTTTAAATCTCAAAACATAAGAAACAGAAAACCACCAAAACTTGATTATATAACCTAAATGAGTGATTATATAACATAAACCTTCTCCATGAGTGATTATATTGGTAAATTCTATGAGTGATTATATAACCTAAACCTTTCTCATGAGTGATTATATTGGTAAATTTTGAACATTTCTCATGAGTGATTATACAACCCAAATGTAAGCTAACAAGAAAATGTTTTTTGCTGCTTGTTTCATGAAAAAGTAATGAGGCCTAAATTTATGAATACATAGTAAATAGGAATTTTAGGATTTCTTCGACTTGTTATTAATTTATGCCTCATTTAACTTAGATCTCATAAGATTGTTATTTATTCATTAATTTTTGAACTGTGATTAATTATTCAACGGGCAACTAATAGAAAGGCATGTAACTTACCTTCCCAAAACTCATGTACTGCTGAGATTTTTGGTACCAACTTATACTATCATTTTAATTTTTTCTTGTAATAAGTGATGTGGATCTGGGCAACGAGCAGTTGTAGAAATTTTAGAATGAAAGATAATTCAAGAAACCTATATTACAATTGTACAATTGGTAAATGCATCTTATTTGCATGGTTGAAGCTAATGCAACACGAAGAGTTGAATAAGTTATAAATGAAAGCTGACTTCAACGTCTCAAGTTGCTACTATTTGGAAACATATTGCTATCATGATTTATTTTACTAGTGCTGGTTTTCATTGTAATGCTAAAATGATGTAACTTGTTTGTAACAAGTTGATGATGATGTATGGAAATAGTTGGTTTTGCTTTATGGAGCTAGTTTTTGGGATTGCATGGAAATTTGTGGTTTGCTTGAATCTGTATTGGTTAAGAAGGAATGTGTATTGGTTGGTTGAAANGTTTTTGGGATTGCATGGAAATTTGTGGTTTGCTTGAATCTGTATTGGTTAAGAAGGAATGTGTATTGGTTGGTTGAAATTGGTGCATTGGTGTATTGGTTGGAGATGGTTCATGGCATGAGTGAATGTGTATTGGTTGGCTGAACATGGTGCATTTGTGTATTAGTTGAAGATGGTTCAGGACATGAATCAATGTGTATTGGTTGTTTGAACATTGTGCATGGTACATAACAAAAATTATACTTGTCTAAGATAACAACTACACATTGAACGACCAACTTTTTTGTTTTATTGTCCACCTTGATTCTCCTTATTGGAATAATCATAGACGTTGTCCAAGAAACATGATTCAAGATCTACCCGAGCATTTTGTGAACCAATTGATGCTTGAGAATGGATTTGAGTGACTAGAAGTTGATGCCCATGAGTAAGTAAATCCATTCGTATGTGAATTTTGCTCATCCGATTAAGATACCTTCAAAACAAGCATTCAAAGATATAAGATACAATTAAGAAAAAATAAGAATCCAAAAGATCTTAACCATAATGTTGGGGTTGTAATACCTTAGACTTATGGGAAGTTTCGGTTTTCCTCTTCGTTGACTTCTAATGTCAAGGCTTCAGTCGACCCCAATCCTTGTAACCACCATCTTTCCTCTTCAAGCCAACTACTTGTAGAATATTAGGGTCAACATTTTCTACTCCTTCAGAGAGAGAGAGAGTTTTGACTCCTTCATCACCATCATTGTCCTCCTCACCACCAAATGATGCATACATAAAATCTACTTGTTTGAACAACTTATCAATACCTCGGCTCACCAACTGGTTTGTTGGCTTAAGGTTAGAACAACGAGCTGCTAAACGCACCATTCTAAAACATAGTTGTTTGTAACGTGATGCAGCCATCAAATTGGGATCCTCCTCGTTAAGTGTGGCACTGGAATAAGGACTTGACCACTTTCTTGCATCTCACCTCCATCTCTGTATTATGTATTGGTCAGGAATTTACTTAATATTCATCATGTCTAACATTTTAAATGCATGACCACATAATATCCTAATCATTTTAAATTTTCGACAGCTACAAAAAATGGTTTGCTCATTGACATTGATCAACCTCATATACTTTCTCTCTTTATCATACAATTCCACCACAAATTAATGATATTCATTGAACACATTACAAGGATTTGCAATAGCACACTGGAATACATCATACTCATCTTGAAATAAATCAAAAATAGGAGAAATGTAACATTGCGCTACTACTTGCACCAACATAGGAGCTCTGTTCAACTTCATTCTAGACAACTTTTGCCTAGCTTGATATTCCTTTTATGTCCCCTTATATCTCTTATCATTTAAAACTCTGTCAAAATGAGTAAAAAAGTGAACAATATCATTGTTTGAATTTACGTTCTTTCGTAATATTAAGTTCAAGCTCTCATTTAGCTAAGTGTTCGTCATACCAACTGTGAAAGTCCGCTTCATACACACATGTGCCCATTTTTCTCTTAGTGCCCAAGTTGAATTCATCCAACTTTTATCCTGCAAATCATACTCATCAAGCAACAATTTTCAAGCATCAACTAGCTCATGCTTTTGCTCGTATCCATAGTTGCACTCTTTAAACTAGGCTAGAAATTTTGAACCATCCTTATATATGCTCCCTAAATGACGATCCTAATGAAACTACATTCCTACAGAACTCTACTACATTCATTTTATCTCTCTTCATTCTAATTCAAACCATTGGACAGATATTTACATTCCTTTTAACTCTCTCTCTTGTAGACATTTTAAACACACTCTCTCATCACACTCTATCATCTCTCATATAACTCTCTCTATATATATATATATATCTCATACTCTCTTTCACTATGCATTATTTGTCTTATGATTTTAATTAGACTTTCATTCTATCTCAATCTCTCTCTATCTCATACTCTCTCATTATTTGTCTTGACAATCCTAATTGATTTTTTTACTCAAAACATATATTTGTATGATTTTATTGATGAGAAAATATTTAAATGATAAAAAAAAATTCAGGTTGTAGACATTTAAAGCCAAATTAATTACCAATAAAAAAATAACAAGTGATATCAATTGCATTAAAAAAATAAAAAAAAATTCAAAACCAAACTAATCACCAATAAAAAATAACAAGTGATACCAATTGCACAAAAAAAAACTAAAAAATTCAAAGTCAAGCTAATTACTAATAAAAAAATAACAATGACTAATAAAAAAAATAAGTGAAATCAATTGCACAAAAAAAAATTCAAAACCAACTATAAATTTGTTTTTTATTTGCATAGGTTTCCCCATGCTAATGTTTATATTTTTTTGAATACTTGAATAGTGCAAAATAGACACTGGAATGACAAAAAAGTCAGTTAAACAACTTTTTTTTTGAAGTAGTGAAATATTTATTTTGTTGATTTTGTTTAATTGCAGTATGAAAATATTTCTATAACATCCGAAAAGTCCGAGCAGCAAATAATTTAAATCAATTGTCCTAACAGCTACAAAATAGATTCGCTGGACAATGTTAGTTTAGTTGGACTTTTTTTTTATTTTTTGAAAATTTGTTTTGTAGTTCAATGTGGCTGATTCATTTGATTTGATTCGGTGATTTAATTGTGTTCTTAATGATATTCCTTATTAAAACTAGACAACCTATTCATTAGAGTTAGCTAGAGGTTAGAAAAATAAAAACTCATTTGGCAGAAAGAAGAGCTACCATAAAAAAATGTATGACATGATAATTTAGTAATAGTGTTAGTTTAAATTCATGGAGATTATCATATTGTATTAAAGTGATATGATTTTTCTTTATTTAAACCCTTGCACTTCTTTTATTTAAGACATTCTTGGATGTCCCATTTTCTTGATAAATTTTTTGTGTTAAAAGTGCCTTCAAGTACTGATAATGACTAGTCCTTATATATGTTCCCTAAATGCTTTAAAGCATTTTAGGAAAAGTGTCAATAGTATAACCTATAATATGTCTCTGGCATCACTATAGATATAACATTATGAAAATGGTAACAGTCTTCTTTCCAAAAAATGTTTGTAAGAATATCTCAAACAACCACTGAAATGATGCTACAGTTTATCATATAATAATGCAGTACCAAATATCGTTGTCTCCCTAAACTTGTTGAATCCAATCAAAATGTCTAAGGGTCGGTATTCCTTGTTTGTTTGGAATGTTGTGTCAAATGTGACAATATCCCCAAAGTGACCATAATCAATAATCATCCCTAGATCAGCCCATAAAATATGTTACACGCTCTTCGACATCCAATTGGACTACATTATAAAAGGATGAATTCTTAGCTACTTCTGTTTGGAAATACTGCAACAAACTAACCGCTTCACCGTATTTCAAGTCTCAATATCTCATTTCTCAAATGTAATTTTTTTGGTTTTGATGAGTGAACCCGAAGCTTTCTCTCCCACCTGCTTGGGTACTCAAAAGCTCGTAGGACGCCTTAAGTGATATCTCATAGTTTTCAGCAATATCAACATTGATGCCTTGAGCCTTCCATTGGGATGTCATTATATGCATACATTCGGCAAGGTGCAAAATGTGATAGTGTTGGTCTTCCCATTTGACAACAATAAATTTTTCAATATCTCTCTTGAAAAAAATGCATATGTGAGCGGGGAAATTTGTTTACTTCTCTGCCCGAGGTTTTGTTGTTTTTCAATCCCTTTAATCTTTAATATTTTTTGTAAACTAATACACAATCCTTCAAGTTCTTGTTGTGATAATTTTTTCTCACACTGAATCTTATAGTTCCATCATAATTATTATAGAACCTATAAGCATCTTCTTCTGAGTCAAATTACATTCTCATACATGGAGTATTGCCTGTTTTTTCCATCTCAACACATTTCATCTCTACTATAGATTTTGTCCCCTACAATAACCAAACAGTTACACAAATTAACACAAGATTAAAAAATGTCCATATAAATTTTCAGTTGCAAATGGATCAACTAAATACTTATTTTTTTGGTTCCCCATCAACAAGAAAATCTTATGTATCAAAGCCTATATAACTCATTTTCACCAAAGCTCAAAACATCAATACCCACATATCAAACAATCAAGGGTAAAATCCAGTTTACTCCCTCTTGGTTTGGGTGTTTTACACATGACCCCCCTCATGATTTGAAAATCAGCACATTACCCCCTTATACTTTTGGACCGATATGCACAATTAACACCGTAAATAGAAGTGATAAAATGACTTTAGTACCCTCAACTATTCATCATCTTCTTCCTCCCTCTCAATTGTTGTCTAATTTTCTGAAAAATCAACCAACCACCCAATTTTACAAGTTTTTCTCACTCTCTTCGCAAAATACCAAACTTTCTCAAACCAACGTCAATATCCTCCACTCTCAACCTAGTTTTAAACTCCACAGACTTGTTTCCTTAAATAGCCCCCATGACCCACAAATTTAAGCTCAAAGCTAATCACAAACTCATTTTAACAGGTTAAGAACATACCATATTTTTTTCAACATTTGGGCCAACTTTGGCCCTTAATTTTTTCCTAGTTTCTCAACCTTTTTGGGTGATTTAAATGCCTAAGTTTAACCTATTTCTACCCTCCTTCCAACCATGTATTTAGTTTGTCCAGATCATGTACAAGATAAGTGAAAATCGAGCTCCAAAGAGACAAGTTCATCATTTTCAAAAATTGTCACGATTTTTAATTCAATTTGTCACCCACCAAACCTCATTCTTTCTCGATTCTAACTTCAAAAATGGATTCCTTGACCCTAAAAATGGTGGATTAGGCCCCCCTTCACCTCCGAAACTCAAAATTTTGAATACCAAAAAATTCAAGTTTCAAGTTTAAACAAGGGTTTTGATTTTCTCTCACTATACACCACGGCCACTAAAGAAACTTTAAGAAATTGTTACTGAATATGAAAAAAAGCTTACCCTATCATAGAATTGTGGATGATGTCTTGTAGCAAAAGTTCTTTTTGCTTGGGTTTTACAATACTACCCATTTGCAGAGCACAAACTCAAACCCCCAATCACCCTAATCGAAGCAAGGATTCTGGAGGATCAGAGGTGGAAGCAACTTGTCGAAATTTGTGAATCAGAGGTGAATCCTTTGTTTTTTCCTTTGTTTCCTCTTGGTCTTCGTTGGTCTCTGTTATTACTAGTGTCTTTTGGTTGATTGAACTTGACTTTGAAGTGGTGGCAATGGTGGTAGTGCACAATAGGGTGGTAATTTAGTGGAGTGCGCAAAGGATGTGGCAATTTATGTTGTTGCATAGTAGGAATGGCGGAGGTAGTGTTGCTGTTGGGAGACACAATTGGAGAAAAAATATGAAAGTCAACTGCTCAGAAAGATAAAGATTGAAGAAGGGTATTATTGTACTTTTATTGAGGCTATTTTTGGAAGGAAACACTTTTTGTTATGTCAAACCTCTTGTTAAGCACGTGTATGTCATGAATTGCCTAATCTAACAGAAAAACTAACGGTAACATTTTAGTCCAAAAGCACAAGGGGTAATGTACTGATTTTCAAATCATAGGGGGGTCATGTGCAAAACACCCAAATCACAAGGGGATAAACTGAATTTTGCCCAACAATCAATTATACTCACAAAAACATATTAGAAAGAACGATGTTAGTTCACATAATTATATCAAGATTCTATAGGAGATCAAAAAAAAACTTCTGAATTTTATGAATTGAGAAATCTTGAATTTTATAAAAAAAAATTGAAAAAAATATCAACATTACCCAAGAGTATGAAATCGCAAGAGACGAAGTCGAAGTACCAATCAATCGATATAGAGAGATAGAAAGAGAGAAGAGCAATGAAAATTTTGAAATTTTAGTTGGTGATTACAAACTCTCTCAGAGAGTTTTATGTTTGTTTTAGGCAGGCCAAATTTAGCTTTGGAGGGAAGGAGGACCATTTTGCGTTTCGTTTGCCACAGTTGGGAGACGATATTATCGGGGCTGAGATAGGTTCAAGTCGGACAATGTTGCTTACGTGCGTGTTTGCTAACTGTTGAATTTTTGCTCTAAAACATCGACGTTGCTCTTAACAACATAGTCTGCTGCTAAACTTTTAATTGCAGAGGAGTTATACCCGTAATAGCGACATTATGTCATTATTGACATGTTAATATATTAATTCAAATTTTTATTTAACATGTTAATTTAGAAGTTAGCTTGTTTTTTTTTAAAAGAAAGAGTAAATTTTATTGATTTTTCAAAAAAATTACAACGAATGAATGGACCAAAACAAAATACAACAACTCAGCATATACAACAAGATCAACGAAGAGCCAAAGAAATCTTCTTCCTCAAAACAGGAATACTTCTTCGATCCTGTAGCAGTATCAACTTCCCTGCAGTAGGCAAAGTTGCAGAATCAGAAAAATCAGAAGAACAACCCCTCGGCACAGCATAATCTATACTAATGATAAAAGTACATTAAGTGAAAAAAAATTTATTCACTATTTTACCTTCATAAAAAATTCTAAATACTATATTATCTTTCCATAGTCAAATATCTAAATTTCAATTACATACTTATGTATTTANCTATATTATCTTTCCATAGTCAAATATCTAAATTTCAATTACATACTTATGTATTTAAATTTTCAACTTATCCTCTAACATCTTTTTTAATTCTCTATTATCTTTGTATAAATATCAATACCTATGAAAAATTTTAATTAATTACGTTACCCTTAAAAAAATATATGCATCATTATAATTTTCAATAAAGTGTTCAAAAACTTATTCAATATTTCATTATCATTTTCAAAAATAAAGATAACATTAAACTTATATATACAAATTTTTTTTCCATCTATTCTAATAATAAAGAATGAAACTTTTGATCTAATGTGTAGCTTTGTAGACTATACAAATTCCTAGCAATAAATATATTAACTAATTAAATGAAATTTAAATCATTTCATCTTTCATTTTATGGCTACGTGAACAACTAATAGTCAAATATTCAATCTCATGAATCTCAATCATAAATTAATAGTAATACTATTCTATTTCTCTCTCATTATCTCAAACTGGTGGTTTTATCTGGTTGCAGGTTGTTACTCTTTTCATATGATTTATGTTTTGCTTGGAGCTAGACTTGCACTAACATCTTGAAAATTTTCTTCTTGATTTGTTAAGTGTTTTTTATTTATGAACAAGCGTGATCAATTATAGAATGTCACGGTGAAAATGACATCTTGAGATTTATTTACTTTTAGTCATATACCTTCTATATTTGTGTTTAATTTTAATGGTAATAGGTTCATTTTTTGTTTAGCACTCAAACTCATTTTGCATATTTAGCGTTATATCTCGTGTGTAGAAAAAATTATGTGATTTTTCTCATGCATTGAATAAATTGAAATGAGATCTTCCATCATCTGAATCATAGTTCGACAAGGTTTTTTAAATTGCTCTAGGACGTAAGGTACCAAATACTTATTTTTGACAATATACATTTTACCTTTTGAATTTGGTAAAACAAATTTTAATTTGTTCATTATAGATTTTTGTGGGTAATTCTTTGTGTAAGATGTTTATGAAACATGTATGACATTTCTTTTTAAGTGTAATTTAATATTTGTCTTTTAGTAAATAATAAAGCAATTAGTGTTCACCAATTATTTGTTTTCGTCATCGAAATTATGATAGTGAATTTTAAGGTAGACTACTCAAAGCTTATCATAATATAAGTATCTCTTTGTTTGTTATCTTTTTAGAAACGACAGATACTAAATTTGGAGTAAACTATTGAAACTCTAATTTGACATGTTAATATGTGGCTAAATTTGTCCATGACTTAAGTTTTACTAGATACTACATAAAATATTTAAGTAGAATTTATTTGTATAGTTGACATTATTTCATGATTTTTATAGCAATAATATATTTGATATTAAAAATGATCTACGTGCAATGCACGTGTATGCATTATATATATATATATACTACTAATAAAAGTACCTTAGCATAAAAAACTTTTGATTTATTATTTTACCTTTATAAAAAATTTTAAATACCAAGTTATCCTTGCATAGTTAAATAACTAAATTACCATCATATCTTAGTGTTTAAATCTCCAAATTACCCTTAACATGTTTTTTAATTCTCTATTTTTTATGTATAAATATCAATATCTATGAAAATTTTTAATTGGCTATATTACCTTAAAAATAAGCATTGATTAGAATATTGACAATTATTGTTATTTTATTCAATAAATTATAAGTTGAAAATTACTCAATGAATTTCAAAATGAGTTTTTTTATCTTTTGTTTTTTTATTGTTAGAACAACGAATCGTTCATAACAGACAAAATTTTTCAAATTCCATAGTATAATACAAACAATAAAAATATAATTTTTATAAACTTGATATTATTTTTAATTTTGGTACATATATACCTAAAATGTTTTATTAAATTTTATATACGAAAATTATTCACGTGCAACGCACGTGGTGCATTGTTTGTAGAATTATATGGTGTTTTATGTTGTCATAAGCAACATAAACAAACTATGAATAAACCCAAATGAAATTTAAAAAATTTCAAATTTAAATTTGAATTTTTTTTAGGATACTAAAATAAAAATGGACTTAATTGAATATATATTTAAAAAATTTATTTTAAATATTATCCTTGATTAAATTTTCATAAAATGAGGACCTAAAATGGCAATTAATTTAATGACTATGCTATTGACCCGACCCTAATGCGCGTGACATTTATGATACTCTTTCTTATGATTTGGGAGAATTAATGAAAGAGGTGTCACAAATTATTAGAAAGTCTTGGTCTAGATAACGACCTTCTTTCATGCCTTATGGTTTGGGATCTCCTTTTGCCCATTCCTCACGTAGTCATGGGTCGTGGTTGACCCACACAATCACTTTCTCAAATTTATATTCTAAATTAATATAAACCCGATAATTTTTTATAGACTAAATTTGTGTACTAAAATTTGTACTAAATCAACTGCAGCAGTTAGATTAGTGATGAGATCCATTGATCCAATGACTGCAAGTTGTATGATACAAATTTTGGTACACAAATTTAATGCACATATTATTACTCATATGAAAAAAATTGTTTATATCTAATTTAAGAACTTATTTTGAGGAACAAGTGTTGGATAGGAGTGGATTTCATCTATATTGAGACTTCTTGTTGATTTAATGACTATACTAAATTAGGTCGTCATTTGCGAGACTTCAAGAAAAGTTCACAAGCATTATCAATTTTAATAGGCACTAATACTTATATATAATAAATAGATAATTAAAAGAGATGTTAAGAGTAATTTGGAGCTTTGAACACATAAGTATATGATGATAATTTAGATATTCAATTACAGAAGAATAGTGTTGTATTTAAAATTCTTTATAAGAATAAAACAGTGAATCGAATTTTTTTCATTCTAAGATACTTTTATTAGTAATATAAATTATTAGTAGTATAGATGAAAAAAAAAATATATATATATAGACATAATGTTCTTTTTTATTTGAAAAGAGTAATGATTTATTAATAAATTTTTTGAACACGTTATTGCAAACTATGTTGATGCTTATTTTTTTAAGGGGTGCGTAGTCAATTAAATTTTTTCATAGATATTTATATTTATAAAAAGATAATAGAGAATTAAAAAAGACGTTAAACGGTAATTTAAATATTTAAATACATAAGGTTGTGATTGTAATTTAAATATTTAACTATGAAAAGATAATATGGTATTTAAAATTATTTATAAAGATAAAATAGTGGATCAAAATTTTTTTACATAAATTATTTTTATTAATAGTATAAGTGTCATATCTCATAATCAATAAAATACACCGTTTTCTATTCAAAAGAGAAAAATCATAAGCACCGTTTTCTTGAAAATGACCCTTTTAGTTGGACCCACACAAAGCTTACTTTGATTCACACCTTTTGGTGTCCACACAAGTTGAGGAAAAGTAATACAACGTTGTTCAATAATTCTCCCCTTTGAACTTTCATCCTTTTCAATAAAATTGAGTGGTGGAATAGAAACTCTCCGTCTTCATCCCTGCAAACAAAAAAATAGAAGTGTAAAAAGTTGAAAGCATAAAAAATTAGAGGAATAATAAAATCTTGTGTTTGGTAAGAAAGGAAAGTAGGAAGGATGGAAAAATGGATGGATTAACTTTCCTTCTAACTCATCAAATCAATCCCTCCAAAATCGGACGAAAAATGAATCAAAAGTTAATTATTTGTATTAAAATGTATCTTATTTATTTATATATCTTTTTATTTATACATATATTATGTATACATTAATTTCATATAAAAATATAATGATAAAATATGTATATATATATATATATATAT
>CAUOFW020004369.1:338153-358289 GCA_963454935.2 Ilex paraguariensis | reverse complement strand
CCACGTCATTAAGTCAATAAATTATGTCATATTTTTAGGTTCAAATAACATTTTCTTTATGGAGAAATGATGACAGGAATAAATCGAGAAAAATAAAAACTACAAAAAGAAAAAATGAAATTTAAGGACCAGTTCCTAGTGTAATTGACACTTTGTTGTCATCGTCAGTATTGATGGTCAGCAGGGCAACAACACAAACAATACAATTACCTGTCAGGCTGTTTCATGCACGAAGACAAAGAAAAAGAAGAACAACGTTGCCGTTCCAGTAGTAGCCTCAATCGTTGCTGCATTGTTTGTGGTCTTGACTGTATTGGGTACCCTGTGTCTGGTTAAAAGGAGACGACAAAGAGGTATAAATCACTGTTACAAAATTTGAAGTTCTTAATCGAAGGTTTATCTGAGATTCTTCATGTTGTCTGTTCAATTTGATATGATTTAATTAGTGAGAAAGGTGGATGCCGACTCGAACAAGAATGATAGCACAATCGAGACAAAGAATCGTCAGTTTACATATTCTGAGGTCCTGAGTGTCACCAACAACTTCGAGAGAGCCATTGGTAAAGGAGGGTTCGGCACAGTATACCATGGATATGTGGGGGACACACAAGTTGCTGTGAAGATGCTCTCTCCACAATCAATTCAAGGGTACAAACAATTTCAGGCAGAGGTAAGTCAGAGATACTCTCTGAATCGTGAAAACTGTTAATAAAAAGTGTTCGATGAAATGCCAAGCTGAACTGTGGGTTTAAATAACAACAGGCCAACCTTCTTATGAAGATTCATCACAAAAGTTTGACATCTTTTGTTGGGTATTGCAACGAGGGGACAAACAAGGGAATCATATACGAGTACATGGCAAATGGGAACTTAGAGAAGCACCTCTCAGGTACTTGAAAAGTTTCAGTATCGGTTCTTTCACATGTTTCCTCTTAATTTAAGTTCCATTGGAATAGTTTCAGTTGATAGCCACATGATTAAAGTTCCTCTCGAAACAAAAACATACAATTTGAATCGTTATTTCACCGCTGCAGCTAGAAATTCAAATGTTTTAAATTGGGAAGACAGACTTCAAATAGCAATTGACACCGCACAAGGTCAGTTATGAGCAGATGAATTCCTATTTACTGTCATCTCACTTCTCATGCTCCGTGTAGATGTAGGTAAAGCTACTAATGGTGGAGTTGATTTGCAGGATTGGAGTATCTGCACTACGGTTGCAAGCCACCAATAATCCACAGAGATGTGAAGTGCACCAATATCTTATTAGACGAAAAGTTTCATGCCAAACTAGCTGACTTTAGGCTATCCAGGGCTTTTCCGATTGAAGGTGATACTCATGTGTCCACTGTAGTTGCTGGCACTCCTGGGTACCTTGACCCGGAGTAAGTATTTTTCATTCTCTCTTCAATACCTTTTTTTTACCAAGAAACCTCCCAACCATGTTGTTTGGACTCTTAGTTGTTACATGAATTTGGAGTGTACACAATTATTCTTTAATCATGCATATTGGGTCAATCAAAGCGTCTCTTGCGAGACTCGAACTTAAGACCTCGAGTAATTAACCACTGAAAGGTTATCATTTGAGCTATTGATGGGTTGAGATCATTTTCCTTTATTGGTCACTTTCTTATACAAACCACTATTGTGATCTTTTTGTCACATACAATCATGTTTAACAATATTTTCGCTTGCAGATATTACTCATCAAATAGGTTGACAGACAAAAGTGATGTCTATAGCTTCGGGGTTGTACTGTTGGAGATAATCACAGGCCAACCAGCTATAATAAAAACTCATGAGCAGGCTCACATTGTTCAATGGGTTAGTTCAATTCTTGAAAAAGGGGATGTTAAAAATATTGTTGATCCAAGATTAGGGGGAGGTTTTTATGTTAATTCTGCCTGGAAAGCTGTGGAGTTAGCAATGGCNACAGTAACTATTGCATTTCTTCGTTGAGATGTTCACTTAACATATCATTCGGTTAACATCAAATGAGTTATGCATAATTCTGAGAAGAGCAATGTAATTGAGACTTAATTTACTGACATAATTTTACTAACCTAATTCACTATGAACTTTGGATTGATTGTGTGCTATATCAAATATTAGAACTTGGTGTTAATTCAATGGTTCCAACAAAGCCACGTCATTAAGTCAATAAATTATGTCATATTTTTAGGTTCAAATAACATTTTCTTTATGGAGAAATGATGACAGGAATAAATCGAGAAAAATAAAAACTACAAAAAGAAAAAATGAAATTTAAGGACCAGTTCCTAGTGTAATTGACACTTTGTTGTCATCGTCAGTATTGATGGTCAGCAGGGCAACAACACAAACAATACAATTACCTGTCAGGCTGTTTCATGCACGAAGACAAAGAAAAAGAAGAACAACGTTGTCGTTCCAGTAGTAGCCTCAATCGTTGCTGCATTGTTTGTGGTCTTGACTGTTTTGGGTACCCTGTGTCTGGTTAAAAGGAGACGACAAAGAGGTATAAATCACTGTTACAAAATTTGAAGTTCTTAATCGAAGGTTTATCTGAGATTCTTCATGTTGTCTGTTCAATTTGATATGATTTAATTAGTGAGAAAGGTGGATGCCGACTCGAACAAGAATGATAGCACAATCGAGACAAAGAATCGTCAGTTTACATATTCTGAGGTCCTGAGTGTCACCAACAACTTCGAGAGAGCCATTGGTAAAGGAGGGTTCGGCACAGTATACCATGGATATGTGGGGGACACACAAGTTGCTGTGAAGATGCTCTCTCCACAATCAATTCAAGGGTACAAACAATTTCAGGCAGAGGTAAGTCAGAGATACTCTCTGAATCGTGAAAACTGTTAATAAAAAGTGTTCGATGAAATGCCAAGCTGAACTGTGGGTTTAAATAACAACAGGCCAACCTTCTTATGAAGATTCATCACAAAAGTTTGACATCTTTTGTTGGGTATTGCAACGAGGGGACAAACAAGGGAATCATATACGAGTACATGGCAAATGGGAACTTAGAGAAGCACCTCTCAGGTACTTGAAAAGTTTCAGTATCGGTTCTTTCACATGTTTCCTCTTAATTTAAGTTCCATTGGAATAGTTTCAGTTGATAGCCACATGATTAAAGTTCCTCTCGAAACAAAAACATACAATTTGAATCGTTATTTCACCGCTGCAGCTAGAAATTCAAATGTTTTAAATTGGGAAGACAGACTTCAAATAGCAATTGACACCGCACAAGGTCAGTTATGAGCAGATGAATTCCTATTTACTGTCATCTCACTTCTCATGCTCCGTGTAGATGTAGGTAAAGCTACTAATGGTGGAGTTGATTTGCAGGATTGGAGTATCTGCACGACGGTTGCAAGCCACCAATAATCCACAGAGATGTGAAGTGCACCAATATCTTATTAGATGAAAAGTTTCATGCCAAACTAGCTGACTTTGGGCTATCCAGAGCTTGTCCGATTGAAGGTGATACTCATGTGTCCACAGTAGTTGCTGGCACTCCTGGGTACCTTGACCCGGAGTAAGTATTTTTCATTCTCTCTTCAATACCTTTTTTTTACCAAGAAACCTCCCAACCATGTTGTTTGGACTCTTAGTTGTTACATGAATTTGGAGTGTACACAATTATTCTTTAATCATGCATATTGGGTCAATCAAAGCGTCTCTTGCGAGACTCGAACTTAAGACCTCGAGTAATTAACCACTGAAAGGTTATCATTTGAGCTATTGATGGGTTGAGATCATTTTCCTTTATTGGTCACTTTCTTATACAAACCACTATTGTGATCTTTTTGTCACATACAATCATGTTTAACAATATTTTCGCTTGCAGATATTACTCATCAAATAGGTTGACAGACAAAAGTGATGTCTATAGCTTCGGGGTTGTACTGTTGGAGATAATCACAGGCCAACCAGCTATAATAAAAACTCATGAGCAGGCTCACATTGTTCAATGGGTTAGTTCAATTCTTGAAAAAGGGGATGTTAAAAATATTGTTGATCCAAGATTAGGGGGAGGTTTTTATGTTAATTCTGCCTGGAAAGCTGTGGAGTTAGCAATGGCTTGTGTCTCTCGTTCTTCCAACAAAAGGCCAACCATGACTTCTGTGGTGAAAGAACTGAAAGAGTGCTTGGATATAGAGACAGCTGACAATGAGAGAGAATCAAAGGATTCAATTGGGGTGATACCAACGAATATGGAGAGTGGACTTGGTCCCCGTGCAAGGTCGTGGAGTTCGTAAAAATTTGATTTTTCTGTGTTGAAACATTTCTACTTCAATAATGTTACTTGCACCAAATTTAGCTCTCAAATCCACTGCCAATGTTGGATTAACAATGAATTCGATCCGGTATTGAAACCCATTGGTTGTCTAACTGCAGCAGTGGATTCAATCAACAAATTTGGTCAATGAATTTGCTATTTCTACTTTAGTAGTTGTTCTTGAAACAACTTTTTTCTTTTGAAATCTGAAGTTTATGTCATGCCAGATTATGGACCATTATCATGGCCGTGGTGGAAATTCTTTCCTCTTAGTTTGTTTGTAATAAAGAACCTTGGAGTTTGCACCTTGAAATGCACTTAATGCCCTGGTTGTAACTTGTGTCGATGCAATTTCTATTACACAAAGGCAATTTCCTTCTTGTTCTAAGAAACATACAGCAGTGGAAATGGTGCCTACACATAACTAGGAGAAATTATCAAGGGTTAATAACACTTTTGGTTCTTAAAATGTAAATTTGTTATCAGTTTAGTCTTTAATGTATCAATGTTATCAATTTAGTCCCTAAAGTATTCAATTCGGTCACTTTAGTCTTTAATCAAATAATTCGTTAAGTTTTTTTTGACAAAAATGGTCATTTATTATTTTTTTTATATGGTATCACGTGTTCAATACATGATCAATAATAAAAAATTTAACGGTGAAAATGACATAAATTTAATATTTTAGGGAACAAATTGAAAAAATTGATGCAATAAAGATTAAACTGACAAAAAATATATACTTTAAGAACTAAAAGTATTATTAACCCAATTATCAATTAATGACTTTAACCAAAGAAGATGTAACGATGAAAACATCAGTTGAATCTTCAAGTTTTACGCAAATAGAGTTGAGGTTTGGGTGTGGATGATTGTTGCTTTCATGACTTGAGTATTATCAGGGGCATATGGTTAGGGTTCTTTAAAGTATTTCCATGGAGTTCATCGTACAATTTTTTTTTTTTTTTTTTTAATTTTTTCCGGCTTTTGGGGATCAACCTTTGTGGTGGTAAACTAGATTAGGGTTTTGGAGTGGAAAATGGGTTTGCATGGGAAATGAGTGGTTGGATTGTTGTGTCGTGTTCAATCATCTCAATTCGGAGAAAATATTCATTACAACAGTGATATCACATAGTAGTATGATATGATATCACCAACTAATAATATTAAAACAAATAAGTAAATAGATTCTTCAAAAATTAATAACCAACCTACTATATAAGTAAATAACTCCTCAGTCTTCCTCTATGTAAGTTCAAGTGGGATTCACCTTATCTACTTAGAGTATTATTATTGGTTTGTGATATCATGTCATCAATGGTGACATAGTATCACCGTTGTATTCAATATTTACTCATTAATTTGGGTTCTTGTCAAACATTATTCAACTTACCTCAATTCATTTAATTCCTACACTTCCCCAACCTATTTGTTATCTTGTCATATTCGGTTAGCTCGTGAACCAAAATTCTAAAATTAAGACTTGTTATCTCTTAACCAAACTCATGCTCATAGTTTTTCCATAAACTAAATAATCATAAATTCATATAGTTGTAAATATGACGAAAAAATGTTATTTTATTCACTAAATTGTTAATACTTGTTAAACATACTAGTAATTGTCATTCAAGCACGGGATATCAAAATAAATCGTTAATTAATATCAACCCATTTTCTTAAAAAAAAAAATTGATATAGTTTTCTCTAAAGACATAATCCTAAACAAATATCGACTTGTACTGAAACAAATATGCATAATTAAGACGAGCAACTACACAGAAAATCATTTGAAAAAAATTTTTAAAAAAAAAAAAACCTATACCATTTGTACATTGTCTTATTGCTTCCATAGTCACAAAAAAAAAAACTCAAAATCATGCAGCACACACATCTTTGCCTTTGTGTAATAACAATTTTGTCATCGTCTAATAACAACTTTTTTCATAGTCACATAAATTCATCCAAGACCAAAATCAAATAAAAACTTTATCTACATAGCTCTCAGTTAATACATTATTATTATAATAACCAAACTATCCCATTGATTATATTGGACGAACAAACCATTTTTTAAAATCCAAACATTTGATCTTTATAAGTCTTTTCCTACAATACTGTTCTTTGTATGTATTTGTCAACTTTCAAAATCATAGTCCTCTAAAAATCAAAGCAGTTCATGTTCAACTAACATTGTTCGTTGCATATAACCTGAATCAATTTCAAGTAATATATACAGATTAAAATAATGACTAAAACTTATTTTTTAGTATGATACTGAAAAATATTATGAATGTCATATCTAGTTTTAGGAGCCGATAATTTTGGAATAAATAACGAGTGTGCATTAGTTGAGTTTATAACTTGCCAGAATTTGAACCGTCTCCTCTTTCTGTTCTTAATTGTATACGATCAAAGTTACTAACATTTAGACTTTTCAAATTCTTACACTAAATAATCAAATATTAATTACTTATTGGAGCTTCAATCATTTATTATTCTCACTTCTATCAGAGTTTGTCCCTTGGAAATGCTTGAGGCTCTTTGCCTGCTTTCTGGTACCTGAGTATTCCTCCAGTTATGTTTAGCTGAAAGAGCATTCCACACTTTGATATTATTGGAATTAATACAAACTCCCCAAATAGTTTTTAATTTTTAATCAAAATTATATATATTTTGTAATGCTAGCCTCCATATGATTCTAGAAGTCTTGGTATTGCTACAGTAGGTAAGTAGTCTTGTTGTAGGATTTGTATTAGTTTTTCAATTCCTTTAAAAAAGTCTTTCTTGCAAGACTTCTTTGTGTAACGTCTGAACCAATCTTTGTTCTTGATTGTTGGATGCCATATGGATGGACTATGCAATGTGAAGGGTAATGCTTCTTAACCCAAACTTCTAAACATTGTTAAGCTACCTAATTTTACAAGTGAAGATGATCAATATTGTTACTTCATCTATTACTTCATAAGGCACATGCACTCAAGGTCGTGATTGTTATAGCACTGGGGAGAACATTCATGGTCTGTTGCAAAGAATCCTCTAAGTTATCTAAATTGTTGAATACAAAGGTTCTAACCAAAACATATGGTGGTTTTACTTGCTGGCATGGAGGACTCTTCTATTTACTTATACAAGAAAATAACCACGACATAAGTCAAAAACAATGGTCATGCTTATTATTGAAGTATTTTTTTAAATCCATTCATTCCCCCATCTTTTTCTCTTGTTTGTTTGTCATGAATGTCACTTCTCTAAGCTAACAATTAACGAATTGGAAAGATAACTCACCAGCTATTCAGTTACAACCATTTATTTCTAAATACTTACAGATTTATTATGTTTAAGATTTGTAATGTTGTATATCAATACATTTGGTACACATTAGAATTCCTACAAGTTTGTGTCCTATGAAAGATATGTCTTTTTGGTCATAAGTTTTTATGACAAAATTTGGAAGTTTTAGTGATTTTCCGTTTTGATGTGCTCTTAGTGTCACGAAAGAGATAGTTTGTGCACAGGTGCAAACTTTATACTTTTTGAAGGAAAGCCTACAATTTTTTTTTGGTGGGAAGGGGGGCGGAGAGAGGGAGAAGGGAGGGGAGACTTGAACCCTTAACCTCAAGAAGACAAAGTCTTCATAAGGTAAAGAATATCATTTGACTAAATACCCATTGATAAAGAAGGCCTACAATAAAGTGTGATTAGCTAGATGCATTCCCTTTGGCAATTAAGTTGCAACACACTGATATACTTTGGCAATTAAGTTGCAACACACTGATGTATATATTGGCAAATAAAGCTCCTCTAATAATGTCTAAGTATAGTTGTGATGTAACTTCATAAGCTTTTGTGTCCATTTTTTCATCTGCAGAATGCTTATGTTCCTTTGAGATGATAGTCAATTCACATCCGACTATGTCATGTGTTCCTTTTTTATAATTTGGGTACATGTCATGTATAAAAATCATTTCATTCGTAAAATGACTCACGTGTAACGTGTTCATCAATTAGTTCAATTAAACTTTCACTAACAACAATAACATATCATATTCACATAAAAAAAACCCTACAAATCATATTTAATGAAATTAACACTTCATTAAATTACAAAAGCAAGACACATTCAATTTTAAAAACATAACATCAAATCAAACATTCAATAAAAATAACACTAGCAACTATAATATTCATTTAATTTAAACACACAAATTATGCCAAAAAAAAACTCAAATTATGAAATCACCCCAATTATGAAAATACCCCAATTATGAAAACACCCTAATTGACAAATCACCCTTATTATCAAATCATTCAAAACACTCAAATTATGAAAAAAAAAAAAAAAAAAAAAGAAGCCAAATTATGAAAACACCAAAATAATCAAAACACCCAAATGTGTGTGTGTGTGTGTGTGTGTGTGAAGAGAGAGGAGGGGTACTTGACCTCGTTCCTGACAGAGGAGCAAGCAAGTGAGAGAGAGAGGGCACTCATTTGTTTTGGAAGAGAGAGACTGGCGCGTGTAGGTNTAACATTTAGACTTTTCAAATTCTTACACTAAATAATCAAATATTAATTACTTATTGGAGCTTCAATCATTTATTATTCTCACTTCTATCAGAGTTTGTCCCTTGGAAATGCTTGAGACTCTTTGCCTGCTTTCTGGTACCTGAGTATTCCTCCAGTTATGTTTAGCTGAAAGAGCATTCCACACTTTGATATTATTGGAATTAATACAAACTCCCCAAATAGTTTTTAATTTTTAATCAAAATTATATATATTTTGTAATGCTAGCCTCCATATGATTCTAGAAGTCTTGGTATTGCTACAGTAGGTAAGTAGTCTTGTTGTAGGATTTGTATTAGTTTTTCAATTCCTTTAAAAAAGTCTTTCTTGCAAGACTTCTTTGTGTAACGTCTGAACCAATCTTTGTTCTTGATTGTTGGATGCCATATGGATGGACTATGCAATGTGAAGGGTAATGCTTCTTAACCCAAACTTCTAAACATTGTTAAGCTACCTAATTTTACAAGTGAAGATGATCAATATTGTTACTTCATCTATTACTTCATAAGGCACATGCACTCAAGGTCGTGATTGTTATAGCACTGGGGAGAACATTCATGGTCTGTTGCAAAGAATCCTCTAAGTTATCTAAATTGTTGAATACAAAGGTTCTAACCAAAACATATGGTGGTTTTACTTGCTGGCATGGAGGACTCTTCTATTTACTTATACAAGAAAATAACCACGACATAAGTCAAAAACAATGGTCATGCTTATTATTGAAGTATTTTTTTAAATCCATTCATTCCCCCATCTTTTTCTCTTGTTTGTTTGTCATGAATGTCACTTCTCTAAGCTAACAATTAACGAATTGGAAAGATAACTCACCAGCTATTCAGTTACAACCATTTATTTCTAAATACTTACAGATTTATTATGTTTAAGATTTGTAATGTTGTATATCAATACATTTGGTACACATTAGAATTCCTACAAGTTTGTGTCCTATGAAAGATATGTCTTTTTGGTCATAAGTTTTTATGACAAAATTTGGAAGTTTTAGTGATTTTCCGTTTTGATGTGCTCTTAGTGTCACGANCTTTTGTTTTGGAAGAGAGAGACTGGCGCGTGTAGGTTTGTTTTGAGTTGGGTGGCGTATGTATGTAGATATGGTGGGCGGGATTTGGGTTTTAGATGGGATGGATAGTGGGAAATGAGATTAAATTAGATGAATTTAGATGAGTCTGAATTATATACATAAACTTCAATTAAATTCTAATCGTTTTTTTATTTTTCTAAATTGGGATAGCTGATTTCAATTTGGAAAGTTTTAAAAGTATTATATCTTATTATTATAGATTAATTTTGTTAGTTTTGGTTTATTAGCATTTAACATTAATCTGACTCAATTATTATCCTCATTAGTAGGTTGCCTTTTTTAATTTGTGTTAAAAAATAATCAATTTTAACTCATTGAATTTATATCATGTTCAATTCATATTATTTCACAGTATAAAAAATTGTCACCCTTAGAGGCTACCCAAACTCTGGTCAAGATGAAATTGCCCGGTCTACTCTATCAAATATGAGTTTCAGAGGCTTTTAAAAGTTGTAGTTAATTGTCCCAGATATCCTTAAAATATGATATTTGTCTCATTTTAATTTCTAATACTTTAATTATATTACTTTAGTTTCTAAAATATTGAATTTATTTTTATGTAAATCGTCCAAATTGTGAACGACTTTTTATTATAAATTTGTCACAAAATGATTAAATATATATGCAAAAGAATAATTTGGATAATTTTTTATCAAATTTTTATTCAAATTTTAATTAAAGTGCTACCCAAATTATATAATTTTGATCATAAGCTATCTAAATTTTGGTTAAAAATTATTCATATTACACATTTTTTGTCGAGAGCTGCCTAAATTAATTTTTGACCATATTTAAGTATTATGTGATAAGTTTATGATAAAANACTTTAGTTTCTAAAATATTGAATTTATTTTATGTAAATCGGCCAAATTGTGAACGACTTTTTATTATAAATTTGTCACGTAATGATTAAATATATATGCAAAAGAATAATTTGGATAATTTTTTATCAAATTTCTATTCAAATTTTAATTAAAGTGCTACCCAAATTATATAATTTTGATCATAAGCTATCTAAATTTTGGTTAAAAACTATTCATATTACACATTTTTTGTCGAGAGTTGCCTAAATTAATTTTTGACCATATTTAAGTATTATGTGATAAGTTTATGATAAAAAATTATTAATAATTTAAATATTATCACATGAAAATATATTTAATATTTTAAAAATAAAAATAATATAATTAAAATATTAAAGATCAGATAAAATAAATTATATATTTTAGGTACTTCTTAGTGTAATTAATCCTAAAAATTAGAACTAAAGCCCAATTCATTGAGGACCTTCAAGTGTGTCCTTCGAATTCAATGGTGATTATAGCTTAGATCCTCGTGTCACCATCTCCTAGGTTCTGGAGTCTGGACAATTGCCACCTCTCTCTCTCTCTCTCTCTCTCTCTACGACTCATTTTTTCCCAACGCTGGGATGTCTTTCTCTCTCTTCAATATTGAGTTTCATGCTTAATATGATTACTGAAATTGAAGGCAGGCAAACCCATCAATCCTCTCTCCTGGAACATTATTTTCACGTTTGACAAAAGGATATGGAAGAAATTAAGTCCCCAAGCAAAAAAGTGTGAAAAGAATCAGTTTTGTTGTTCAAATTCAAACGTCTTTGATTNTTCTCTCTCTTCATTATTGAGTTTCATGCTTAATATGATTACTGAAATTGAAGGCAGGCAAACCCATCAATCCTCTCTCCTGGAACATTATTTTCACGTTTGACAAAAGGATATGGAAGAAATTAAGTCCCCAAGCAAAAAAGTGTGAAAAGAATCAGTTTTGTTGTTCAAATTCAAACGTCTTTGATTCTCCATAAATTCATCCTTGACCACCACCACCCCATACGCCTTCAATCAATAGACTGACATAGTGAAAAACATTACCACAATCCCCGGCTTCTGTTTTTCTCTTTTCTCTCTCTCACCATGATCTTTGTTGCTTCGTTTTTGCCAAGAAAATTAGCTACATAATCTCTATTTAGTTGAGAATCCTCTATCGTAGATTCGAATCACGACAGCGACTTCATACCTGGCACGTCTTCGTATGGTTCGAAACAGACCCACCTCACCTCCTTCGGCTTTAATGATTTGGGTTTAAGATGTATTTCCTGAAGATAGAGTCTTGATTGAAAACTTTCTTCTTTTGAGATTAAACGTTCACAAGTGTACACTTTTACAAATACCCATTTCGGAATTTGAAGTGGTACCACTGATTTTCGTGAGTTTGTGATAGCTGAAGCAGCTTTCTTCCTTGAAGAAACCCTTGTGAATCATATATCCATGTGGTGATACTCCAACCCATTTTGTCATTCTTATTGGGATATGCCATTACAGAGATTGGTTTTGCCATTAGAGGAAAGGAAATCTGAAATTCCTCAGAATTTTTTGAATTTGGAAGGGATTTTCCGAACTACTGGGCATTTTCAGGTTTGGTTTAACCAAACAAACCATATCCCTGAATTTGGAATTGATTGAATATTCAAGTAAATATGAAATCAAGGTTAGTTACGTTGGAGGAAGGCAAAGACACAGCCATCACAGTTAGAGGTAACCAATCTAGGGTTTTGCCGTGGAGGCTGTTGCAATTTATCTTGCTGTTTTTGGGTCTAGGCATTGTGTTTTCAATTATTAGTATGTATATGGTCCGGTATTTAAGAGTCCAGAATGTAGTTCCGGAGGTGCAGTCCAGTATCCAACCCTGTTTTCAAGAGACAAGTGATTTACAAAGTTGGATTAAGCCTCCATCAAACCTCTTGCATACAATGAATGACACTGACCTGTTTTGGAGGGCTTCATTTGTTCCTCAAATAAAAGATTTTCCATTTGAGAGAACTCCCAAGATTGCCTTCATGTTCTTGACAAAGGGACCATTGCCACTGGCACCTCTGTGGGAGAAGTTTCTTAATGGGAATGAGGGGCTTTATTCAATATATGTTCATTCACTGCCATCATATAAAGCAAATTTCCCACGATCATCCATCTTTTATGGGAGGCAAATTCCTAGTCAGGTATCAGCTAACACCAACTTTCTTCTAATTGCTAATGGAGTTGGATGCTTAGTCTGAACTTGTTATTGTTGTAGCTAGTGTGATATAGTTTCTTAGTGGCTCTCTCTATCTAATTTCTTGGGCTAATTGGTAGTTTGGCTTTCTACGATTACTTCATGGGGTATCGTTTCCACTGTCCTCCAAATATGTGTATGGTTGATTCTCTTTAGCATTCTTAAAGTAATCCATCCTGGGGAATTTGTAAATATGTGGGAACCTCTGCTTTTGTTGCTACTGCCTTTTAGCTCTCTTTTGAGATCATTACTAGGATTTCTGCTGTGAGTTGTAAATCCCGAGTTATATCCGTAAACATTTACCCATTTTGACGAGGTCTTGGTCAGGTCATGCTTGATATGTTTTTTATGTTATTAATTTTGTTAATTTTTACATTTATACAGTTGAGGCTTTATACTTGCTTTTATAGGTAGGGCTCCTAATATAGTTGTCACTTGGTCACTGTTAGGTGCTTTGTATGGTATTCTCAATAATCAACAAACATGTCGAATGCAAAACATGGCTAATTGAGGGCATCTAGATCTGTTAGTCCTTTTCTCCCCTCTCATCTCTTTATCACTCTGCCACTCTTATAATAGACCGTCTCTGCCACTCTTATTATTATAGATATAGATTAATGATATAATTTTAAAAATTTTAATCTTTTAAAATAGAAAATTATAATGTGAAAAATTTTTGAGCTGCAACCATGCTTGTGAATGTATATGTTATTAAATCTGCAAAAACATGGAATATGTACGATCAAAATGAATAATACATCTTGTCTAAGTTATTAATTTCATCGTTGAAAAGTTTATGTTGTCCAAGTTGCAGGAGTGCAAGGTCACGTGAAGAGCGAGTTAGAGCGAAAAAGGCCCTAACAAATATTAGTATAAAATTTGGATTTCAAGTGCATATTGAGACAAAATGGATATAATGAGTCCGAAGGTGTAGTCATTTTGATTGATGTAATTTAGAAGAGGTACAAAATTTGAATTTCAAGTGCATATTGAGACAAAGTGATGTAATGAATGCCAAATACATGGGGAAGGAAGTGTAGTCATTTTGATTGATGTAGTTTAGAAGAGGGTACTATTTGCTTTTCTAACATTTGAGTTTATATGCCACACTCTAGACTTGATTTTTAGAGAAAAATGATACAAGAGCTTCGGGGGTTGGCGTAGCAATGTTAGACACGTGTCCAACACTTCTAGAAGTGTCGTGCACAGGAGGATTGATTTTTTTGCAACAGATACGACTTGGATACGCGATGGATATGGAAAGGATACTACGGGATCTCATTTCTTATTTTAAAAACTTGAACAGCTGAAAGGAGAAAAACGAAAAAAAGGAGGTAAACGTGACCCCCATCTCTAGTATTGTGAGAGAGAGTGAGAGTGAGAGAGAGAGGGGGGGGAGGAGGAGGAAAGGAGAAAAACGAAAAAAAGGGGTAAACATGACCCCCATCTCCTGTATTGAGAGAGAGAGGGGAGGAGGAGGAGAACAAAGCTTTTGGGCCTGCAAAAAGATCGATCTTCGAACCCCATCCCACTAGATCTTTAATCGAGTGCAAAGAGGAAAACGAAGCTTTTGGATAATTAGAACCCCTATCTCCACCGGTCACCAAATTTTCGATCGACTATGAATAGGAGAATGAGCTTTGATGGACTACGACTGCAACTCTCCAGATCCAAACATCCAAGTTTAATTTTTTTTTTTTTTGGGTCTGGTACTAGCGAGTTTGTGACTCTCTAGATCCTTACTTTTGGGTTTTGTTACTTTTTTTGGGGTTGCTATTTTGTGCAATAATTTTGTGTGGAGTTCCTCATACGGTCATACGTGCAAAAATGCAGACATTAGTAAATCAAAAGAATATGTAAAAAGATATAAACCTATAAACCTTTTTATCTAGTCATGAAAAGCCTCTTATTAGTTATTAGTTATTATTAATGTTGTTATTATATATAAAAGATATTATTATTAGTTTAATTGGCTGTGTCCTCGCCATACGCGTGTCTTATATTTTGGAATTTTGTCACATCCCCGTGTCTGTATCGTATCGGATACAACACCCGTGTCCGTATTGTATCAGATACAACACCCGTGTCCGTATTCTTGCTTCTTAGTACAAGAGCCTATTAGAGCTGAATATTAGAAAGGAATGATCAAAATGCCCAACCAAGCATAATGCATGGACTGATACATCATATTTCTACAAAGCCATGTGTGCTTTTTGTTTGGGTTCTAGATGTAGATAATTAGGGGTTTTGTATATTCTTGTTGGGATCAATATACTTCATGTTCATCTGTTTTAACCATGTCCTCTAATGGGTTGGGCCGTTCTTGCTCCACCTTTGTATGTCTACACTCCACTCCCAAATTTTATGCATGAAAAATCAATCACTGCCCCCCACCTACCCTTCTTCCCACTAAATAGAAGATAGGGAGGGGAGGGAAAAGGAAAAGATTTGACCTGCTAAACCCTCTAGCCCCTCCTCCTGGCTTGGTGGGAGCCTCATCCAGAGCCACCCACCCCCTCCCAAAAAAATTCTGATCCCTCACCCCAAAACAGCAACGCCACCACTGTTACAGCCACAACCACTGTTGCAGCCGCCACCACCGAACCCTCCACTCTATTGCACCCAATACCCACCAACAAATCCCAATCCAACCTCAACCACAGCAAACCCAAAGAAAGAGAGGGAGACCAGAGGAGGAGGAGGAACTGGGGATGGGGGGTGGTTTGGGAATTGGGTTTGATTGGGTGATGAGGGCGGGGGTTTCAATGGAATGGTATCTAAAATTTAACATTATGGTACTGTTTATGTTCTATTTTTTCTCATTAAATTTAAATTTCTGACTTTTGAAGTCGAAAAAGTAGTTCATATATGCTTTAAGTCATCGGATTCAAACTGAAATNGTTTTGATTGGGTGATGAGGGCGGGGGTTTCAATGGAATGGTATCTAATTTAACATTATGGTACTGTTTATGTTCTATTTTTTCTCATTAAATTTAAATTTCTGACTATTGAAGTCGAAAAAGTAGTTCATATATGCTTTAAGTCATCGGATTCAAACTGAAATAATGGATTTCTGAATGTAACATAAAGTTCTCTTGTCAGGTTTTCTCAATACGAGAACGTGTTTGTCAGTCTATAGAAACTTGTTGAGATTTGTACCACTATCAGAATTAGGTTTGCATCTTGAGTGGAAGTTTCTATCTCGAATAAGATTGCAGTTCTCTAATTTGAAGTGAAAGTAGTTGCATTTGGTATAATTCGTTGTTGCTGATCTCTCGATTGTTCATTTGTGGTTTTCTAATGTGGCAATTAGTATGTATTTTCTCATTTTGGAAGTGGATGTGAATAGTAAATTTTGGTGCTTCAACTGGGGATTTGTATATAGAAGTAACTGTAACCTGAAAGGTATTATCATCGTGAAGGGTGATTGCCTGTTTTCCCTTCTATGTAAACTGAACAAAATCATAGAAGCAGAGGTAGTTGAATTCATCGGTCATCTAGTAATTGTGGAATGCTGAGTATTATAGTTATCATCCCTTTGTTTACAAATGGAAGTGATGAGGTTGTCATAAAAAACGATTGGCTGCAATTTTGACTACAAAATCTACATGGGTATTTTTGGAATCTTATTTTGCTACTTCCCGCTCATCAGTTTTTTTGTTTGTCTTTGAACATTCGAAGGATATTTGTAACATTAACAACTCCGTTGCTGTGTGAGCAAATGATTGACCTGCACATCTGTCTCTTGAAGTCACTTTTGTTTGGGTTAACATCCCGGAGAGTATGGCCTTGGATAGGGAGACATGGTGAGAGAGACTTTTGAACCCACCGCTATCGTTCAGAGAAGGCTTAGGGGAGGCATGATAATTATCTTCTGAACGAACAGGGGAGGTTGTTCTTGCAATTTGAGTCAGACAAAGAAATGATAGTCTTTTTATTTTCCTTTTTGGGGGTCTGTAAAGAAATGGTGGTTTATGCAGTAAACTTTGATCCATGAACGTACTTTTCATATTTCACTCTCCATTCTTCCTGTCTTTTGGCAATTTGGGACTTGAATATGTGAGAGTTAAGCTGTAGCATCGACCTCCTTGCATTCTGCTGGGTTAGCATCAATCAAAATCTGGAGAAATCATCATTGCTAATGAGATACATTCTCCTTCACAGTCTTCATGGATGGGCAATGTGATTTACTCTGTGGGTGTGTTTACTTTGAAGGATGTGAACTTTAGAAGGTTATGAAACCGGCTGGTTTTTTTGTTGTCCCTCCCAAAAATTGCTTCTTTTTTTTTATTTATTTCTTTCTGTTTTAACAACGCCAGTGCCCTGAGATGCTTATGGAACCCTGGATTGATAGGGTACATGTAACAAAAGTTACATGGTTCAGCAGATTTTGATGATAAATTAGCTATACTAGTAAGGTTTTATACATCCCCCCCCCCCCCCCCAAATTAAAAAAAAAAAAAGGTTTTATACATTAGCTTTGCATCTTTGTGGTGCAATTTCACTGATTGGATGGTGTCTTCTTAATTGCATGTTGTTGTAGATGGCGGAGTGGGGGAGAATGAGTATGTGTGATGCTGAGAGAAGACTCCTAGCGAATGCTTTGCTTGATATCTCCAATGAGTGGTTTGTTCTACTGTCTGAGGCGTGCATTCCTCTTCACAACTTCAGCATTGTTTATCGCTACATATCAAGATCTCGGTTCAGCTTCACGGGTTCATTTGATGAGGATGGACCTTATGGCAGAGGGCGCTATAATCAAAACATGGCTCCTGAGGTCAACCTCACAAATTGGCGTAAAGGGGCTCAGTGGTTTGAAATTAATCGAAAACTGGCAATTGACATCATTGAGGATACTGTTTACTACCCAAAGTTTGAACAGTTCTGCAGACCTGCATGTTATGTGGATGAGCACTATTTCCCAACCATGCTTGGCATCCAATCTCCCAACCTCTTGGCAAACAGGAGTGCCACCTATGTCGATTGGTCTAGGGGTGGTGCTCATCCTGCTACTTTTGGGAAAGCTGATATTACAGAGCAATTTTTCAAGAAAATTTTTGAAGGTCAAACATGCATTTACAACAATCAGCCATCTTCACTTTGTTTTCTTTTTGCCAGGAAATTTGCCCCAAGTGCTTTGGATTCTTTACTGAACCATTCATCCATTTTTTTCGGGTTTTGACAGAAAAATCACCTTGTGAACTACATTTTGGCTTCTTTTCATCCCAGTTCATAGGTTTCTTAATGTATCAAAGGATGTCGGATACTTGGAAGAATATCATCCTAAATTAGAATCTTAGGCAGGGTTGTGGTACAATATTATTCTTATCTATGTTTAATGTAATGGTATTGCATTTATTCCTTTGCCATTTGGTACATTATTCCTCTGTTCTATAGACATGAAAAGCACAGTGTTTCAGTTGCACTGAATGAGGCTCTTCATCACCTTTTTGAAGGCTCAGTTTGCATCCTTTTATGTTTCACATTTGTTGCCACATTTGGATGATGAAAATGGTTCCCTTGAAGTTTTGGAAGAGTTGTTGCTGTATATGCCCCAATCATACGGTAAGAATCCCTCAGATTTGAGTGGCATATTGTCTTGGTAAGCAAAAATTTATTGATCTCACCATTGAGGCGTTGTCCACCAATCCAATGGTTTAAATACACAAGATTGCATACCAGAAACTGTGTTGAATAGAATATGTTGCACATCGTTTCCATTTTTGGACGAAAACTTAATTGAATTACAGGTTCATGTGAGAGTGCCTAGGCATNAGATTGCATACCAGAAACTGTGTTGAATAGAATATGTTGCACATCGTTTTCATTTTTGGACGAAAACTTAATTGAATTACAGGTTCATGTGAGAGTGCCTAGGCATAAATAGAGGGTGGCCAGCTTGTAGTGTGGAGATATGTAAAACAGTCTCCACATGGTTACTTGGCATTCTAAGGATTGTTTCGATAAAGGACCAAAAACAATTCGATCTAAGAATTCGAGCAGGCACCTCACAATTCATCATGGGGTTCATTCGACAGAGGAGTTTCCAGCTGGAGTTCAAGAATATATCCGGCTGCCAATGATGCATGAAGTGCAGCACCAAAAGGAAGTGCATCTTCATTGACCCTAAAATAGGGTGAGTGCAGCAATGCAGGTTTTGCGTTTGTTTCATTCTTCGCTCCAAGGAAAAAGAAGTATCCTGGTATCAGCTCTTGATAATATGAGAAGTCCTCAGATCCCATCAATGGTTGCATGTCTTTAACATTATGCACGCCAATCATATCCCCAGCAACACTTCGATAATGGTCGTGCAGGTCTTTATCATTTCTGGTCACCGGGAAGAAAGCTAGGAAATTAACGGTTGCATTGCACCTTTGAACAGCTGCTTGCCCAATAACCACCTGTTATTAGAGACTTAGCTTCTGAATATTCAAAAACGCAAGAATTGACCAGGAGAATATCACGAAAAGTTAAGAATTTGAAGATCAAAGAGAACTCAGCAAGAATAGTGAAAAGTTTATTTTTCTAAATAATATGGGGGAAGCAATACAAATAAGCATACAGTGCCTTTCTGTTATATTTAGGTTTATGTAAGATCTTCCAAATAAATCCAACATCATCTACTGTGTGATTACGAATAATTATATAACTGCACACAAAAAAGTTATATAACAAAACAGGATGGAAGTTGAATCTTATCCCTACTATATTTTCCCCCCCAAAACTATCCCATCCAACCCAACCCAACCATCACATCCAACCCAACCCGACGGCTCCCTGCAAACACAAAGCAATGTCGAAGACAGCCCTGTCCTCNATTTATATAACTAAACAGGATGGAAGTTGAATCTTATCCCTACTATATTTTCCCCCCCAAAACTATCCCATCCAACCAAACCCAACCCAACCCAACCATCACATCCAACCCAACCCGACGGCTCCCTGCAAACACAAAGCAATGTCGAAGACAGCCCTGTCCTCTCTCTCTCTCACCTCAGTCTCTTCTCTCTCAGGGGCGAGTCACTTCCCCAAAATCATGCAGGCTGTCAATCTCTTCTTTCTCAGGCGGCCAGTCACTTCCCCCAAAATCATGCCGAAGACAGGTTGCCACTTCAACACAAACAACCCCCCCCCCAA
>CAUOFW020004369.1:316915-337857 GCA_963454935.2 Ilex paraguariensis | reverse complement strand
CCCCAATCCCCCCTCCCCTCCCCTCTTTCTGTTTCTCCCTCCCCTCAATCACCACCTCCTCTCTCTCTCTCGCGCGAGCATCAGTGCCTAGCCCCAACAGCGCCCAGCCCCAGGCTCTCCAAGTATCTCTTTTTCCCGTTCTCTCTTCTCACACCCAAACCTCATCTATCACACCCACGCACAACACACAAACTCAATCACCCCACCCCATCCACAATCTCCCTCTCCCTATCTCTCTCTCACTCTCAAAACGATGGCCTATAAACTGTTCGACAAAATTCCCCAAAAGATCTTGATTTTGATAATGATCATTATTTAGTTTTTTTATAGGGTATGTGATTTTATTTTAAAGTCATTGTTTATAGAGTGGTTTGATTTGGATTAAGGTTGTTTGTTAATTATTGTTCTGATAGAAATTTAATTTCGAATTACTAATTATGTTGTTTCGGTTTAAAGTTCCATTTTGATCTTTAGTGCTGATTTGATTGTTTATGGAATTGCAACCATAAGGGATCATTGATGTTCCATAGCTAACGGTTAGTCATAAAGTATTCAATTGAGTTTCTTTCATGTTGCTTTTCCTATATATTGAACAGGAACTAAACTGTCAATTTTTTTGTTGGAGGCCATTTATTTGAGCATTGAGTGGGTTTCGGGTATTTTTTTACTTCAAAGAAAGCATCTATATTTTGTTATTTTTTTTTTTAGTTTCCCCCTTTTTGTTCTGGATTTTTGTTGATTATTGATACTTAGGTGGTTACGGTTTGATAGAATTATTACCTGAATTTACATATTAAATTTGTTTCATAGCTCTAAGTTTTCTATTCTTTTTCTTCTTCTTTAATTATTTATTTTGGTTCTTAACTATTTGTGTGATAGTGTAGAGTTTCCCCTCTTCTGCGCAAACACCATCCCTTCCCCTCCTCTTTTTCTGTTTTGACTCAACTGAATTTTATTTCACTTCTTTATGGGTGTATAGAGGGTATTTTGTATTTTTTTCATTTTTTTTCTTATGTATTAAATTTGGAATACTGGAATGGCATTTTGGATGTGGATTTTAATATTTATTTTGATTATTATGTTGTTCAATTTCTGATCTGATATAACAGATGGAGACAGCCTGTGATTGAGGCCCAATTTGCTACCTAATGCTACTCCAATGGAGATTGAGAGCTTTGATCTGTGTTGTGCATCATTCTTAAGGGACATTCGTTTGTTTGTTTTTCTTTATAAGTTTTGTTTAGCTTTGATCTATGCCGTACATCATTCTTAAGGGAGTAATGGAATCTGAATTCATGAAAGATCAATTATGCAAGTGCTGTTCATGAAAAGTTATCATGTGATCTCAATACTCAAGTGCAATCCTCTCGCCAAGTCTCATTACTTAATTGCAATTTGCATTCTAAGCAGATTTCAATTGTAATTTTTTTTTTTTTGGGGGGATAAAATTACCGAGTGATATTGGATTTATTTTAAAATTCAGGTGCAGGAATATAATTCCATACATCAGGAAGTATGGGAAGCATCCCGTTACAGGTGCTGTGCTCAAGCAAGAGGATCTCATCCCATTGGTGTTTCACAAGAATTCTGAAGGTATTTACTCATGTATTTGCTTGATTTNTGGGGGGGATAAAATTACCGAGTGATATTGGATTTGTTTTAAAATTCAGGTGCAGGAATATAATTCCATACATCAGGAAGTATGGGAAGCATCCTGTTACAGGTGCTGTGCTCAAGCAAGAGGATCTCACCCCATTGGTGTTTCACAAGAATTCTGAAGGTATTTACTCATGTATTTGCTTGATTTTAATTTTGGGAACATTCAAGTAGTGGCTGGTAAAGAATGTAATAGTATAAAACAAATGGGGCATGGTTATTATATTACTGATAAGTTGAGAAAATCAAACTGAAAGAAACTGCATGAATAACCTGAGCTTAGTGTAGCTGAAACTTGAATTCATAGTATAAGAGGAAGGAGACACTAAATTCACACAATGACATATGCATTTTCCTCTTCATATAGATCNTGGTAGTATATAACAAATGGGGCATGGTTATTATATTACTGATAAGTTGAGAAAATCAAACTGAAAGAAACTGCATGAATAACCTGAGCTTAGTGTAGCTGAAACTTGAATTCATAGTATAAGAGGAAGGAGACACTAAATTCACACAATGACATATGCATTTTCCTCTTCATATAGATCTGCTTTTGTAGGAAGAATGCCAATAATTAATTCTTAGGGGGCATAACTTTTGATCAGTTGATTGAAACAATTTATGTGTGCTTTACAAGAACACTTGAAGTGTTTTTTGGACACAAGTGAATCTGTGTAGTAGTAGTTAAAATTATGTATGCCGAGTGATTTGAGGTATTGTTTCATGCAGCATTGACAAAGTGGAGTTGGTCCTTTCATGAGAGGTGCAAACATTTGTAGGATGTACCACTTAAACAGTTGACATCACGTTGTTACGCATTGTGCCAAATCTATTATGATATGTGCATACGTTAGTTTTGGGGATTATTGAAATTAGTATTTAATTGGAACTAACTATTGGAATTAGGATTATGGGATTATTGGAATTAGTATTTGAGAGTAATTAGAACTTTTTTGGGAGTAGCTGGGAATTATGTGTTTCAATAGAGATTGAGAGTAATTGGAGCTATGAGAATTATATGCTTTAATTGAGATTGAAATTAGGATTATAGGATTTTTTTTCTTTGAATAGGCAATTTATGCTTAAGTGGAAATTATGATTTTGTGCTCAAATTGATTGATTGTTGTTCCATTGGTACCATTGAGGTTACCTACCTCTTTACTTACGAGTTGTGCTTATTCAATGCTTGATTATTTCGCGTTCAAATTCAATGTTCGATTTTTTTTAGTTACACTAGGCACGGGTTATCTCTAGTACATACTTATGCTTAATGGATTTTGATAATTTAAAACTGTCAAAAGTTCTAAGTGTTTAAACACGGCAACTGGTATACTAGAATGTACCTCCTCAATCCGCTGCCTGAGTTGCACAAAGCTTTCCGTTGAGAAGGCTCGAAAGGTGCCTCCAATGGTAACAGAATCTGGAATAACATTGAATGCACCACCTCCTTGGAACTTAGCAACTGTAACTACCTGCAATTGTGCATACTATGTTAAAACCGAACAATATAATTGCTGACAAAACTAGACAAATATTAATTAATAGAAAAAGTTAAAACTTTTCATCAAACATAATAACAGAGAAGGACACCTAAGGCCTAAACATCCTTCATTTTCTGATTGAAAAAAAAGAAAAGAAAAAATTAGGAACATGTTACAAACATGAAGAAAACTCTTTAAGACGTATGATATTTAATGATGATGAAGGAGTCGCCTTGGAGGCCAGCAATTAAGTTATCACCAACTAGTTTTTTTCCCTTAAAAGGTGCATTAGAACCCACTTCATTATAGTAATGTCCAAAAGGTGCAGCTATATGTCAGTCAATTCACCAATCCCAACAACATCATCTTCTCCAAACCACCTCAATCAAATGACAGCAGCACGCTTGTCTGAGTTCTGATCAGGAGGGGAAATTACCAGGTAGCATGGAAATAAAAAGAAGGGAACCAAATTGAAAGGAAGTAGAAATCCCATGTGAGGATTTGATGCTCACAAGAAAAGTTGACTTATGGGAGGTCAAAAGGCTCAGCAATGTTCTTTCCTAATGTTAGGAGTACCTGAGAGTCAAGAGGATCGGCCTCTCGGGAAACAAGATGCTGTAAGCTGACAACCACATTAGATGCTGCTAATACTGGGTCAATTGAGTGCTGAGGAATGGCTGCATGGCCCCCCTTTCCACTTATTACAGCTTCAAAAAAGCCACTTCCAGCCAAAATAGGACCAGATCTGGAGGCCACTTCACCTAAATTTAGGTCAGGATTAACATGGAGACCAAAGATGGCTTTGACATTTTCTAGTATTCCAGCATCTATGATTTTCTTTGCACCTCCACCTCCTTCCTCTGCAGGTTGGAAAACAATAACAACTGTTCCCTGCATCACAGCAAAATTTTGAGGCAATTTTAATTATTTTTATGAAAACAACTAAATCAGGACATTACTATCATTAAAATGATCTTTTATACAGTTTATTGTAACAAATAAGTTAAGCTCAGGAGGCTGCGTTAGATTCTATTCCATTGAGCAAACATGAGGTAAAGGGTGTAAAAGTGTCAGGGTAGCAACCGAGATTTACGGCTAGCTCAAAAGAGAGCATACAAACCAGGTTTAGAGAACAAGAATTGCTGCAATCATTTTCCACAGTTAATTTAATAGTTTTTCCCACAGATAATTTATTTATTTCTGCAATCATTTTTCAAAATATGCAAGTCTCTTGGTAACTTTCATGTAACATGACAAGGGATTCTAAAATTTTATGCTAATTTAGGATACAGAGGAAAATGTGCATATCACATCCACTGATGAAGAATTTCCTCCTCTACAACCAATATTTCTCTCCACTACGTCCTCCTTCCCCAACAGGCCTCACCCCCCTCCCTGGGCAGCGGCCAAATCCTGATTCCTGGCATGATTCTACGTGACCACCTCCATTGCAGTCATCAATATTATTCTTACGAGAATCCAGCAAAAAGACAAAAAGATCTGTTATCCACTGAATATTGTCATCAATCTAATTCTTCAACACAAAGTATTTAGCATTAGAAGCACCTTCATTCACCAAAGTTCTCAAATTCATTTCCAAAGAATTCAAACTTCAAAGTCCCTCCCAAAACCAGTGATATTCATGACATTATATTTGTTTCCTAAAGCCACATGAAACCGATATTAAACATGTTTTTAGTTGATGGACTCCATTTCTGTGAAGCATAGAAGTTTTATTTTTCTTTGCTGTTTGCTGACATTGAGATGGAATAGAAAACGAATAACAACAATAGACTTGGTGAAGATTTGGTGGTAAAACCTAGAGAGGAGGAAGAGAAAATTAGAATAACGGAATTTACTAGGTTTATTGGTAAATAGCCAAAACAACCAGTGACCCTATAAAGTCCAGCTTTACAGTATTATATATGTAGATACATAATATATTGTTAAAATACTGAAGCACCTAGTTCACAAGTACAAACCAAGTATGCTTAGAAAGAAAGTGAAAAAGACTACCACAACCTGAAAAGAAGCATCGACAACAACGTAGACCATCTAAAGAATCCACTAGGNAACAATTAAGTTATCACCAACTAGTTTTTTTCCCTAAAAAGGTGCATTAGAACCCAAGTTTTTTAGTTTAGCACCACCAAAAGGTGCAGCTATATGTCAGTCAATTCACCAATCCCAACAACATCATCTTCTCCAAACCACCTCAATCAAATGACAGCAGCACGCTTGTCTGAGTTCTGATCAGGAGGGGAAATTACCAGGTAGCATGGAAATAAAAAGAAGGGAACCAAATTGAAAGGAAGTAGAAATCCCATGTGAGGATTTCATGCTCACAAGAAAAGTTGACTTATGGGAGGTCAAAAGGCTCAGCAATGTTCTTTCCTAATGTTAGGAGTACCTGAGAGTCAAGAGGATCGGCCTCTCGGGAAACAAGATGCTGTAAGCTGACAACCACATTAGATGCTGCTAATACTGGGTCAATTGAGTGCTGAGGAATGGCTGCATGGCCCCCCTTTCCACTTATTACAGCTTCAAAAAAGCCACTTCCAGCCAAAATAGGACCAGATCTGGAGGCCACTTCACCTAAATTTAGGTCAGGATTAACATGGAGACCAAAGATGGCTTTGACATTTTCTAGTATTCCAGCATCTATGATTTTCTTTGCACCTCCACCTCCTTCCTCTGCAGGTTGGAAAACAATAACAACTGTTCCCTGCATCACAGCAAAATTTTGAGGCAATTTTAATTATTTTTATGAAAACAACTAAATCAGGACATTACTATCATTAAAATGATCTTTTATACAGTTTATTGTAACAAATAAGTTAAGCTCAGGAGGCTGCGTTAGATTCTATTCCATTGAGCAAACATGAGGTAAAGGGTGTAAAAGTGTCAGGGTAGCAACCGAGATTTACGGCTAGCTCAAAAGAGAGCATACAAACCAGGTTTAGAGAACAAGAATTGCTGCAATCATTTTCCACAGTTAATTTAATAGTTTTTCCCACAGATAATTTATTTATTTCTGCAATCATTTTTCAAAATATGCAAGTCTCTTGGTAACTTTCATGTAACATGACAAGGGATTCTAAAATTTTATGCTAATTTAGGATACAGAGGAAAATGTGCATATCACATCCACTGATGAAGAATTTCCTCCTCTACAACCAATATTTCTCTCCACTACGTCCTCCTTCCCCAACAGGCCTCACCCCCCTCCCTGGGCAGCGGCCAAATCCTGATTCCTGGCATGATTCTACGTGACCACCTCCATTGCAGTCATCAATATTATTCTTACGAGAATCCAGCAAAAAGACAAAAAGATCTGTTATCCACTGAATATTGTCATCAATCTAATTCTTCAACACAAAGTATTTAGCATTAGAAGCACCTTCATTCACCAAAGTTCTCAAATTCATTTCCAAAGAATTCAAACTTCAAAGTCCCTCCCAAAACCAGTGATATTCATGACATTATATTTGTTTCCTAAAGCCACATGAAACCGATATTAAACATGTTTTTAGTTGATGGACTCCATTTCTGTGAAGCATAGAAGTTTTTTTTTTCTTTGCTGTTTGCTGACATTGAGATGGAATAGAAAACGAATAACAACAATAGACTTGGTGAAGATTTGGTGGTAAAACCTAGAGAGGAGGAAGAGAAAATTAGAATAACGGAATTTACTAGGTTTATTGGTAAATAGCCAAAACAACCAGTGACCCTATAAAGTCCAGCTTTACAGTATTATATATGTAGATACATAATATATTGTTAAAATACTGAAGCACCTAGTTCACAAGTACAAACCAAGTATGCTTAGAAAGAAAGTGAAAAAGACTACCACAACCTGAAAAGAAGCATCGACAACAACGTAGACCATCTAAAGAATCCACTAGGAAAAATGCTATCACAATACCTCCCACTGTTACCCAACAAAAAGGGAAAAACAAATCTGTCATATAGTAGAATGAGCAGCTGACCATCTTAGTTAACTGATTAACAAACTGAAATATCCCTTCTTGAGCTTTCAACTAAGAATTCTCCACTTTTTTCAAGCATTCAACTTTTCCTCGCCTTCCAAGCACTCCACCCAAGCAAAGAGGAGCTGCATCCCAAGCCCGGCATTTGTCTTGCCTCACAACCAGGTATTGGCCCCATATTTTTTCTGGCATCACCCAACAGATCCAAATTAAAGAGAAGAAAGAGTTAACCAGTAACACTATTGGGCAACAAAATACCATCCAGAGTCTCTAATCTTGCTTGCAGACACAGCAACCCTAATTTAATTAATCCCAAAGTNATTTATTTATTTCTGCAATCATTTTTCAAAATATGCAAGTCTCTTGGTAACTTTCATGTAACATGACAAGGGATTCTAAAATTTTATGCTAATTTAGGATACAGAGGAAAATGTGCATATCACATCCACTGATGAAGAATTTCCTCCTCTACAACCAATATTTCTCTCCACTACGTCCTCCTTCCCCAACAGGCCTCACCCCACTCCCTGGGCAGCGGCCAAATCCTGATTCCTGGCATGATTCTACGTGACCACCTCCATTGCAGTCATCAATATTATTCTTACGAGAATCCAGCAAAAAGACAAAAAGATCTGTTATCCACTGAATATTGTCATCAATCTAATTCTTCAACACAAAGTATTTAGCATTAGAAGCACCTTCATTCACCAAAGTTCTCAAATTCATTTCCAAAGAATTCAAACTTCAAAGTCCCTCCCAAAACCAGTGATATTCATGACATTATATTTGTTTCCTAAAGCCACATGAAACCGATATTAAACATGTTTTTAGTTGATGGACTCCATTTCTGTGAAGCATAGAAGTTTTTTTTTTCTTTGCTGTTTGCTGACATTGAGATGGAATAGAAAACAAATAACAACAATAGACTTGGTGAAGATTTGGTGGTAAAACCTAGAGAGGAGGGAGAGAAAATTAGAATAACGGAATTTACTAGGTTTATTGGTAAATAGCCAAAACAACCAGTGACCCTATAAAGTCCAGCTTTACAGTATTATATATGTAGATACATAATATATTGTTAAAATACTGAAGCACCTAGTTCACAAGTACAAACCAAGTATGCTTAGAAAGAAAGTGAAAAAGACTACCACAACCTGAAAAGAAGCATCGACAACAACGTAGACCATCTAAAGAATCCACTAGGAAAAATGCTATCACAATACCTCCCAGTGTTACCCAACAAAAAGGGAAAAACAAATCTGTAATATAGTAGAATGAGCAGCTGACCATCTTAGTTAACTGATTAACAAACTGAAATATCCCTTCTTGAGCTTTCAACTAAGAATTCTCCACTTTTTTCAAGCATTCAACTTTTCCTCGCCTTCCAAGCACTCCACCCAAGCAAAGAGGAGCTGCATCCCAAGCCCGGCATTTGTCTTGCCTCACAACCAGGTATTGGCCCCATATTTTTTCTGGCATCACCCAACAGATCCAAATTAAAGAGAAGAAAGAGTTAACCAGTAACACTATTGGGCAACAAAATACCATCCAGAGTCTCTAATCTTGCTTGCAGACACAGCAACCCTAATTTAATTAATCCCAAAGTGTTGCCCAGTGGAATTCATGCTAAAACAGCTACATTGTGTGTAACACTGTAGCTGGTGTTCTCAAAAGCCTTTCCATGAAAAATATAATCCCTTCCACACCAATCACAATTCTATAGAAACTAAATATCAATCCTACTACTCATAAAATTCCTTCACCACATGGCATCCCCTATGACCTCCACCGCACCACAAGTAGATAAATGAAGTCCACAGCTTCCAGTTCCAAGTCTTCACTACTCTAAAGGACCTAAGATTCCAACAAATCACATTGACAACACCACTAAGGCCATCTGCAATCAGATCATCCCAATGCTCTTCTTTAACAAATGAATAAAAGAATTTTACAGGAAGATTTCACACATTCATGCGTCATTCTGAATCACTCTTGGTATCCAATTTGGGAAGACTTTTGTTGCTTTGTGCCCATTAATTCCCACTCGAATTAAAACACCAGGCTTTCAAGGAAGTCTCCCCAGGATTTCTTTCTTGGTTCCCTTTCCCTTGTTTCCAAAAGAGTGAATTCGTTGATGGCAATGAGCTTCAGCCTGCTACCTTCCCTCCATAATTGCCTTCAAGAAGGCAGTCCTAATTTCTCCTATAAGCTACAGTCGCATTCTTAAACCTGCTTATCTGTTTAGGGGCGCAAAGGGGGAGGTCAGAAGGAATGGTTACCCATCCGGCTCAAAAGAGAAAGACAAGCGTCAGCCAAGAGACCAAGTGCACACTCTGTTTACTTCCACTGAGAAAGACTTGTTAAACCCTCTTCGAAATTGGTCAATATACAATATCCCAAGAATTATTCACAATAATAGTAAGGCAATTATGAACAAGAGTAGAACACATACAACAATGGAATGATAGACATCCAGAAACAAACCATTAGAGCTTCGTGATGCTCTTGAAGAATCTTTGCAGCGCCAAGAAGCATTGCGACATGGGCATCATGCCCACAAGCATGCATCTTTCCAGGATTTTTACTCTTGTGCTCCCACTCTATCATTTCCTACATAAAAGACAACCCCATAAATGTACTAGAATTCCCATCCCTCCCACTATAGTACACACACACACACACACAAATGTTCTCTCACTAAGCAAATTACAGCAAAAGCCACAAATCTAAGAAATTCTTGAATTTAACAAGAGAAATTCTCAAACTTCTAACAGACCTGCATGGAAAGGGCATCCATGTCCGCCCGTAAGGCGACAAAAGGAGGTTTCCCTGAACCTATGAAGCCAACAACACCAGTACCTGCAACTGGATATTTGTAGGGAATACCCATCTTATCCAATTCAGCTCTGATAAGCTTACTGGTCTCAAATTCCTCATAACCCAGTTCTGGATTCGCGTGTATCTTTCTCCTAATCCTCACCATCCAATCAAAGACCTCAGGTTTCTTCGCAAAATTGAGGAAGTATGAGGGGATTTCTGAAAGCCCTTTTGAGGTCAATGAAGAATCTGAGAAAATGGGTACTGGAGCAAACAAGGAAAGAGTAAAAATCAACAATACCCATTTGGAGAAACTCATGTTTTTCTGTGCAGCTGAGCTATGAGGTGTTGATTGTAGAGATCAGCAAAGAGAGATTCTGGTGGTATGTGTTTATAGCAAGCTAAAACTGGACAAATTGCTTGTTGTGTCTTGTTTTAAATGATTTTTTTTTGATCAAACGATTTAGAATGGTTGAGAAACGAGGAAAATGTGGGAATACAGAGAGAGATAAGTGACGAAGTAGAAGAGAATATATGGCGTGCGGAATAGAAACTCTGAAGTTAAATCAAAGTACAAGTCTGCCTCCCAAAAAAACATCTGGTATCCAACCGTTATTTATTATTTTTATTAATATTTTTATCAATTTTATGGATATTGTGATGAATTTTGTAGTAACTGTTTTTATTATTTTTATGGTATGATCCTAAAATATTAAGATTGTACCATAAAAATATTAAAAATACTCACAAAAAATATAAATTATTCACAAAAAATTGAAAATTTTTTATTGTAAAATAATCCATAAAAATTATAAAAATANAGTAAAAATACTCACAAAAAATTGAAAATTTTTTATTGTAAAATAATCCATAAAAATTATAAAAATATTCATTAATGAAATAAAATTTAGAAATATAGTATTGAAATTATTTTGGGTGGAATTATTCTCAACCCACAAATATCTATTCTCACCTCATTAAAATTTTTATTTTCAAACAACTAAGTCTGCATCTCTTCTATACCCACTTCATTTTAATTAAATTCATCCCATAATATATACATCTTTTTAATAACAAGTTTACGTTCTATCTTCTTAAAACTAAGATTTCATTCAGTATCTTCTCTCATACATTCTACACAAAAGAACTTCTTTTTAAAATAGATTGATGAGNCTCATAATATATACATCTTTTTAATAACAAGTTTACGTTCTATCTTCTTAAAACTAAGATTTCATTCACTATCTTCTCTCATACATTCTACACAAAAGAACTTCTTTTTAAAATAGATTGATGAGTAAGATGAGTGCATCACTCTTTGTATCTGTATATTATCCAAGTTTTTTGTAGTTTCTGTCAAAATAACCTCTATTAATTAACATGAGGAGGAGCATCTTGTGTTGTTATAGTTTGGGCAATAAATTTAACTTTTATTTGAATTGGTACAAATTGGATCAAAAAAATATGTTAAATATATTTACGAGAATAATTTATATATACAATTATAAATAATCAACGTATTTACAACGCTTCGTTTTTCCTTCTAGTTGTAAACTTGTATGAATACATACATATATAAATACACACACACATATATAAACTCTAAATCAAAAATAATTAAATTTGACAGAATACCAAAATTAAAAAAAAAAAAAAATACAACACACATAAAATCAAAAAAAATTGAACCGAAAATTAACACTAACATGTATCTCACTAAAGAAATTTATACTGAAAAAGCTCTTTTGTGTAGGGTGTATAAGAAAAAATAGTGAACAAAATCTTCAATTTAAAAAAGTTAGAAAGTTGACTTGTTATTAAAATATGTGTATAGCATAAAGTGGACTTAATGAAAATAGATTAGGTATAAAAGAGATTGATTTAATAATTTAATTATAAAAATTTTAATTAGGCAAAAATAAATATATATGGGATGACAGTAAGTGAATAACTCACCCAATTATTTTTTGAGGTACCAGAAATCAAATGGTCCATGACCAAAATAAAAAAGAAATCAAATGGTCCTGCAGATGCCTACATGACTGCGCAGCTCATGGTCATAGATGCATAGTCAAACTCCACGTGCTAATTGAAATTTTCGGGAGTCTTATCTTTACTTAGAATTTAGGATACATTTCATCCACATCCCTATAGACTTAATTTCAACGACAGCCCTTAATTTTTCCAAACTTTTACTAACGCCCNGTACTTTCTGACACTAATTGTGTAAGACGAGATCATGATGAATAGCCTAGGCTAATGACCNCATCCCTATAGACTTAATTTCAACGACAGCCCTTAATTTTTCCAAACTTTTACTAACGCCCACTATCAGTGCTTATATTGTAACAGAAGTAACAAGAATATCTATTTTATGAATTTACATACTTTTATGAATAACTAAAATGTAAATTTGTAGAATAATTAGAAATAAATTCGTAAAATAGACATTACCGTTAACGTATATATATATTAGAAATACACGACGTACATTGTACATGAATCTATTTAAATAATAATATTTTTATAAATAATAAAATTATATTTATAATTCAACTAAATAATAAAGTATGTGTCAAATAATTAATTTTATTTTAATTATCGTTGAACTTAATTATCGATCTATTTTAACCCTTTTTGAATACCCAATTTGTTTTTTTTTAGATATTTCTTCGACTTGTATAGACATTTTCTCTTTTATTTATAATAAAATTTCATTGTAAGATAATCGTTCTTGAGTATTTGCTCATTTAATTATATTATGAATTTATTATTTTTTTACTTAAAGAGATTGTGTTAGATTATAATATTATTGTTTGTATTATAATATTAATTAAGATATTATTGTATTTTAAAAATATTAAATAGGACATAAATTTGACCGTAAAATCTAATTTAATAAAGTTTTAATTTTGTTTGGATGAGAACTTGAAAGTCTACGGGGAGGATCATTAGTATTAGATCATACTCCTTCTGTCCTAGCAGTAGCAGCTACCTCTATCTTAGTCCCAGATTTTATTAGTGTCTCAGATCCTTCATCTGTTGTTCCTCCTGCAATCCCTATCTCTACTTCTAGTAATTCTAGACAGTCAAACAGAACTACGAAGCCTCGTAGCCATCTCAAAGATTATCACAGAGAACTTCTCTCTTCTCACACATCCTTTTCCATCTCCATGAGATGTAGGGTAATGTCACGCTCTCAATTTTTTTTTTCTTTTAAAAAAAGTATTCGGACATGATTAAGAAATAAAACTACACATAAATTATAATAACTTTTCTTGTATTATTATATTCAACGTACGATTACGACTATCAATGTTCTCTCTTGTCCTTCTGCCTGACTTTATATTTCTAAAAAATGTTAGACAATGATGAGTTCAACAGTCCAGTAAAATAATGTTTATCAATGACTATCAAAGCAAGAATAGGGCAAAGTAATGAATTAAATAAATAAATTTTAGCATATATTGATCATATCAATCCGTCAATTTTCTGGTCCACGCATAAACCGTATTCAGAGAAAAACTTTGGGGTCTCGCACCCTAGGGAACCCAATACCGGAAATTATGTGGTGCCACATAGGCTACCACGAAAACTGATATTACTAACCAGTAAATCCAAGAACTAGTAGGAATCTTTGCAAGGACCATGTATCTACTAACCTCTCTGCCCTCAATTATGTGCATCTATAGTAATTTTCTCAAATTTATAAAATAAAGTCATATAGTAATCAGACCCACAAGTAAAGAAATCAAACATTAAATAATAATAAAAAAACAATTATTATGTAACATGGTTTCACAAGATAATTATGGTCTCGATATAAATAACAAAAATATAATATGTGCATGATCACGATTTATTTATAAAACCTCAATTTAACCATATGATTAAAACGATATAATATTATATTATATAATTAAACATAGATCGGATATGAAACCCCTGAACATGCATGAAATGCATCAATGATAGTAAAAGATAAAAGAAATTCTACCTCTAACATATCTGCAACTCAATACCGTGTACTGTGACAAAACAACTAAAATAATATTTTAGAATAATAATACGTAATAAGAGTTTTGTTAAGTTAAAATAATTTTTAGAATAACTAACGAAAAATAATAATACTTAAATTTGATTTAAAAATATTTAATGAGGATCAATTTTGAGTGACTCATATCTGTAGAACTAACTAAAAACTAAGAGAATCTTACCTAAAAATTTTGATCACACACTTCCCCTCTCTCTTCCTCTCTTTATTATTTTTTTCTTCTCTTTGGTGCGCTGCTCGAAAGGCCAAAGGTAGGCTATTTCTGGCAAAGCCTTGGTTGCCAACTTCAGCCATGACGTCTTGCAATTACCTCACATGGACAATTGTTCATTTGTTTACCACTTCTTTTTTTGTTTTTGCACGTTTCAAATCTTGCAATATGAAATAGGACGCTTGTCCTTTCACAGACAAACACACAAACACATATATACATATATTTATAGATATGTTTATTTATTATATAATTATAAAATTTGATCTAAATTATAATTATTTTGACTCATTTTTGTGTGAAGAGTCTATATTTGAGATCTATTTATTCCTAAAAAAATAAATTTCAATTATATAAAATCATAATTAATGACCTAATTAATGTATCAATGATTAATTAATATACGGGTCGTCACAAGTAAATTTGGCATTTAATCAAAATATTTCTGACATAAAACGTTTTTGAAGTTGTTAGTCACGATCAATTACGACAGGGGTCTAAATGAAATAGACAAATAAACTAGGAGGGACAGTAGTAAAATTTCAGAAAAAAAAAAGTTATGGTTGAAGTTAAACCTATCTAAAGGGGGGTGTGAATGAAATTTATCCCAGAATTTATTGGGGTTGGGTTGAACACAATGTCGATTAGTTGTTTCCAAGGAATCTGTCATTTATAACCTTATGTTTTTGAAAGTTAAAAATTTGAAAGGATAAAAAATTGAAATGATTGATAATATATTATGTTTGATAAAGAAGAAAAGTAAGAAAAATAAGAAAGTGGATAAATTAATTTTTCTTTTAACTTATTAAAATTCATTCCTCCAAAAGTGAGAGAAAAAATAGATTGAAAATTAATTATGAGTGTTAAAATATATGTTATTTATCTATTACATAGTATATACATATTAATTATATATATAAATCAATTACATCCGCTTTTACATCTTACTAAACACAAAAAAATCAATTATTTTAACTTTTCATTCCTCCTACCAAACACAAATAAGGGAAATAATGATTTATTCCTTAAATGATAGAAAATTTATCATTCTCATTTTTCATCTTTCTATTTTTTAATTCAGCCAACCAAACATACCATTAAAATATGCATATAATTTTTATTTGCTCTCTAAAATTTTAATTTAAATAATTACATCCTTAAATTTTTAACTGAGTTTTTATCTAGATCTATTAATTTGTTTCAAAAAATAGTCACAAGACTTGCTCATAAGAATATATTTATCCAGCAAAAAATATATCTTTCAAATACATTAATATTTTATTTCTCTGTCTCACGATACCTCTAAAAAATTTCACTTTATCTTTTTTTCTTCAAATAAAATAAAATACAATTTTTCTAGTCTATTTTGATGTAATGCCTAAATTAAAATATAATTAAAGCCCTAAGAATTTGATTGCCACAATTGGAACTTTAAGAACCAAATAAGAATTAGGTGCATACTTTTAGACCGTAAATTATAGTTTACCCTCTAATTAAATTTACTTTTACTACTTTTTAACCATTTATTTGTAAATTTTGTAAAGAAAATCAGTTTTTATTTTCCTATAACTTATATTTTTCTCTATAATTTCTCAAATGATGATTGAGGGTGCAGGTTGGAGTAAGGAAAAGGGAAGGATGAGAGAAGAATAGAGTAACAGAGGACGAGCAATTGTGTATTCTGTGCGTTGCCTGGGCCAACGTTTGTACATGACTAAAATAGCCAACAATTCATCTTTTTTTTTTTTAAAAGGGATGCAATACAAGGAGTTTCCAATGAAAACAATTCATTTAGCCATGAGTCCATAACTGAAAATACCCAGCCAATATCTATTGTAAATAATATCTCTTGAATGAATTTGCATTGGATTAGTAATGAATGACCTTCACTAACAATTTAATGATTATAATACATTAAGTCTCGAGATAAAATTTCTAAATTAGGTACTCAAAAGAAGGCAAGAAAAAGGTTTACCCATTGAAGTCGAATCAAAGAGGAACAAAAAAGAAAGAGAAAGATGTATATGAAATGCCAATGGGATGGACCAACGAGACAGAGGTATGCCATGGAATGATTGGGAGTTGGGACCTCAGGATTTCTTGTAACACCTTATCCATGGCACACACACTCTGTCTCTCTCTCTCTCTAAAAGTGCTGTTGGGTCAACTGTATCGTCCAAGTCTTGGAGAATCATACAGGTTTCCGGACACAAAGGAGACGATAGAGGCACTTACCCTTTGTTGCGCACTCTGTTTTCTTTTAATAGCTCTTTCCCCACTGCAAGTTTACCCATTGTCCAACCTACAATTCACACACACACACACAAACAAGAGAGAGAGAGAGAGATGTTGTATCATAGGAATGATCTCCCTGGTGTTGAGGCTTTCATATGTGAGCAACTAAAGCAAGACAAGCCGACTCAGACAAGCGGGTGGATAACCTCTTCGAATATATTACGAGTCCCACATCGGAAGCACGTAAGAAGTACGAAAAGAAGACCGCCCATAAAAAAGGGCTGCACTAGCCTTGGGCAGTATCTTTGCGCTTGGGGCAATGACGCAGCTAGTGAGGTTCTAACCGAGGCGCGTCAATTGCTGGTTGAAAACTATTTCCAAACCCCCTCTTGGGCTTGGGTTCTGCCTAGGCTTAAGAGAATTTCTGGAAGGGCTCCCTTCGGGGTAAAGCCTTACAATTCTCAGTATTAAATCTTAATTTTGGGCTATGGCTTGGTGGGTCATAGTATAGGTAGGTGGGCTATGGCTTGGTGGGTCGTAGTATAGGTAGGTGAATACTGACTAGCCGATTACATTCGGCGAATAATTTTAGCACAATCAGATGTTAGTCCGGAAGATTTATTTTGTTATAAAAATTAAATTATTAATTTTAAGCTAAAGAATTAATAATTTTTTATTCTACCTATGTGGGAGTATTTAATCTTTTTTTTTTAGTTTATTTATAATTGTAATTAAATAAAAAATTAAATGACATATATTTGACTATAAAATTCAATTTGACAATTAACAAAATTTTGAATCATGATTATTTATATATGTATATTATAGTGATTGAAATTAGCTCATAATTATAATTGTAATTAAATTTCTAACGCAATAGAAATAAGTGAACACTTAAACAATTTTTATTTAAATGAAATTTATAAGCTAATAGGATATTGAAATTATGAATAAATTAAGAAATTAAAATATTCACAGATTCTAACATTTATAAGTAATATAAATATATTAGTAATTATTCGTGTCTGAAGGCACGACGTAATAAAAAATTAAAATAAATTACGTACAAACAAAACACATGCAAACTACATACAATACCACTACCAACTATAACATTCAACAATTAACAAATCCTTAATTCAACACTTAAAAAATGAAATTGAAACCAAATTGCAATGAAAATGATGTTCCTACATTTTATTAGATAGAAAACTAAGATAATAGTAAAATATACTATACTTATAGTAATAATTCGACCTATCAACTAAATCAGAATTTATCAACCACATTGCAATAAGCTCCATGTGGACATTGAGATATAACTCAATCTCTACAACTATAAGTTCCACTAGATTAATACCTCATGCAATTAATGGTGTCGCCTCATATTTGTATAAAAAAAATAAAAATGTATGCTTCATGCAATAAAATTGAATTAAACTCAAATTGTATTTTATTGCAAATGATTATCTAACTGCATTAACATATAATAGCTTAAACGTAATAGTCTAAATAACATTATAATCACCGACGCAATACCTTAGCACGTAATTGCCTAAAATACGAAAAATAACAAAACCTCTAAAGTTAATGTCTGTGCCTAACAACATTCTTTGGAATAAAAAAATAAAAATTCATTGATATAAATTGAACAACCATCAATGAATTTTAACCAACAAAAACAAAAACTCAAAATTAATGACAGTATCTCAATACCAACAAAATTACAATCTTAGTACATTAAACCCCCCAGTGTCACCACCTATACGAAAACCAACACAGTGGCTTGATCATGTGCATCCACAAAAAAAAAAGTGATAATTCATGATCTCACCAACAAATATTACCAATTAACTTACATATATACCATACTTAATGTCCCCTCCAAGAGCACGCCATCTTTTCCCATCAAACCCCACCAACCCATTTCCTCCTCTCCCCCTTAAAATCATGATCCATAAACTTGGCAAGATATCCAACTTTAGCTTTGTGCATCCTGTAATTCAATTGTCTCTGTTAAAAGATAAATATCTAGCCCTTTCCTATGAATTTCTCAAGTACATTGACCCATTCAAATGAAAAAAAAAAAATAAGCAAACAAATCAAATTTCGAATATAAAAATGATCTTATGAATCTTTCATTGCCTCAAATAACTAACTCAAAACACAATTGAAAAACATTAAATTAAAAACCTGCAAACATATACAAACTCAATTCTCCGAACATTCTTTGCATATTAACAACACCTATAAACATCAAAATATAGGTTAAATATCCACCAAGTTACACAACATTTAGTGATTCAATTCTAAAATCAACTATCGAACTTTGCCAAACTATCCAAATGCCAACACACCCATAAACAAATTAATACTATTAAATTGATCAACAATCTAAAAGTGTACCCAAATCATAGATTGAAGAAGCATAAAGCCTTAGATAGCTATGATTGGCAGCGCATCGACGAAGTATAGAACCTTAGCTACCCACAACAACATTCATTTCTTATACCCAATCAACTGCAAAATATTCCATTCGATTGAAACTGAAATGAGAATAAACGAACAAAAATAGTAATATTAATAGCCATCTTTAACCAAAACTTAGCATCAAATGAATACAAAAATTAAAGGAGAAAAAAAATTAAATAACAAATCTAAGCAGAGGAAATAGGGGTTGTGTGTGTGTGATGTGGCGTGCATGTTGTGCGTTGAGTGTTAAGGTCATTTGATTGACACCTTGTGTGCATTTGGTCGAACACCTTGCATACGATATGTGTGTTGTGCGGAGAGAGAGACAGATAGAGACAGAGATACATAGAGTGGTGTGGTTACCGACGTAGTAGATAGATGGAGAGAAGAGAAACGGGGAAGGGAATAAGAGAGAATGAGCGAATTAAGAAGAGGAGAGACGCGAATTAACGCTTATATTTTGTATTGTCAAACACTATATAAAATTATGTATTATTCTAATATCATATTTAATCTTGTCATTTATTCATCTGTATTATATTATATTGTATTATTTTATATAATTTATCCATTATTAATACGACAACCAAACGAGCCCTATATTAACACCTTTCTACTGGGGTCGGCCCTATCACTAGGTCAACAAAGCCTGGACTTTAAGCCCCATATTCAAAGAAGGCCACATAACCATATGAAAAATTAAACTCAATCAAAAATAAATTTAAGTAGTTTAAGCTCATGAACCCAACCAATAATATTAAAAATTCACCAAAATAATATTTTTTTTAAAAGAAAAAGATAAGGGTTCAAAAAAAAATTCTAACCAGTTAATCAAAACACAACACTCATTTATAATCACTCTCTCTCTCTCTCTCTCTCTCTCTCTCTCTCTCTCTCTCTCTCCCGCCAGGTAGTAAACTAACACCCTCTCACTTACTCTTTACTAAACACAAATCCTTTTTTTTTTTTNCAATCTCTACAACTATAAGCTCCACCAGATTAATACCTCATGCAATTAATGGTGTCGTCTCATATTTGTATAAAAAAATTAATATATGTATGCTTCATGCAATAAAATTGAATTAAACTCGAAGTATACTTTATTGCAAATGATTATCTAACTGCATTAACATATAGTAGCTTAAACATAATCGTCCAAATAACATTATAATCACCGACACAATACCTTAGCACGTAATTGCCTAAAATACAAAAAACAAAAAAACCTCTAAAGTTAATGTCTGTGCGTAACAACATTCTATATCACAAAAAACTAGAGTAAAAAAAATAAAAATTCATTGATATAAATTGAACAACCATCAATGAATTTTAACCAACAAAAGCAAAAACTCAAAATTAATGACAGTATCTCAATACCAACAAAATTATAATCTTAGTGCATTAAACCCTCCCAGTGTCACCACCTATACGAAAACCAACATAGTGGCTTGATCACGTGCACCCAAAAAAAAAAAAGGTGATAATTCATTATCTCACCAGCAAATATTACCAATTAACTTACATGTATACCATACTTAATGTCCCCTCCAAGAGCACACCATCTTTTCCCATCAAACCCCACCAACGACCACAACCCATTTCCTCCTCTCCCCCTTAAAATCATGATCCATAAACTTGGCAAGATATCCAACTTTAGCTTTGTGCATCCTGTAATTCAATTGTCTCTGTTAAAAGATAAATATCTAGCCATTTCCTATGAATTTCTCAAGTACATTGACCCATTCAAATGAAAAAAAAAAAATAAGCAAACAAATCAAATTTCGAATATAAAAATGATCTTATGAATCTTTCATTGCCTCAAATAACTAACTCAAAACACAATTGAAAAACATTAAATTAAAAACCTGCAAACATATACAAACTCAATTCTCCAAACATTCTTTGCATATTAACAACACCTATAAACATCAAAATATAGGTTAAATATCCACCAAGTTACACAACATTTAGTGATTCAATTCTAAAATCAACTATCAAACTTTGCCAAACTATCCAAATGCCAA
>CAUOFW020004369.1:303018-316030 GCA_963454935.2 Ilex paraguariensis | reverse complement strand
AAAAAAAAAATAAGCAAACAAATCAAATTTCGAATATAAAAATGATCTTATGAATCTTTCATTGCCTCAAATAACTAACTCAAAACACAATTGAAAAACATTAAATTAAAAACCTGCAAACATATACAAACTCAATTCTCCGAACATTCTTTGCATATTAACAACACCTATAAACATCAAAATATAGGTTAAATATCCACCAAGTTACACAACATTTAGTGATTCAATTTTAAAATCAACTATCGAACTTTGCCAAACTATCCAAATGCCAACACACCCATAAACAAATTAATACTATTAAATTGATCAACAATCTAAAAGTGTACCCAAATCATAGATTGAAGAAGCATAAAGCCTTAGATAGCTATGATTGGCAGCGCATTGACGAAGTATAGAACCTTAGCTACCCACAACAACATTCATTTCTTATACCCAATCAACTGCAAAATATTCCATTCGATTGAAACTAAAATGAGAATAAACGAACAAAAACAATAATATTAATAGCCATCTTTAACCAAAACTTAGCATCAAATGAATACAAAAATTAAAGGAGAAAAAAAATTAAATAACAAATCTAAGCAGAGGAAATAGGGGTTGTGTGTGTGGCATGTGGCGTGCGTGTTGTGCGTTGAGTGTTAAGGTCATTTGATTGACACCTTGTGTGCATTTGGTCGAACACCTTGCATACGATATGTGTGTTGTGCGGAGAGAGAGACAGATAGAGACAGAGATACATAGAGTGGTGTGGTTACCGACGTAGTAGATAGATGGAGAGAAGAGAAACGGGGAAGGGAATAAGAGAGAATGAGCGAATTAAGAAGAGGAGAGACGCGAATTAACGCTTATATTTTGTATTGTCAAACACTATATAAAATTATGTATTATTCTAATATCATATTTAATCTTGTCATTTATTCATCTGTATTATATTATATTGTATTATTTTATATAATTTATCCATTATTAATACGACAACCAAACGAGCCCTATATTAACACCTTTCTACTGGGGTCGGCCCTATCACTAGGTCAACAAAGCCTGGACTTTAAGCCCCATATTCAAAGAAGGCCACATAACCATATGAAAAATTAAACTCAATCAAAAATAAATTTAAGTAGTTTAAGCTCATGAACCCAACCAATAATATTAAAAATTCACCAAAATAATATTTTTTTTAAAAGAAAAAGATAAGGGTTCAAAAAAAAATTCTAACCAGTTAATCAAAACACAACACTCATTTATAATCACTCTCTCTCTCTCTCTCTCTCTCTCTCTCTCTCTCTCTCTCTCTCTCTCCCGCCAGGTAGTAAACTAACACCCTCTCACTTACTCTTTACTAAACACAAATCCTTTTTTTTTTTTTGTTATAATTTTTTTTGATTTCTATTATGAAAAACATACCAAAATTATTTTATTTTTTTATTGAATTTAAAATATTAAAATCAATGGAATATGATTGTTTAAAATTGATAAAATCTTCCCTAAGTTCAATTATCACAAAAAAATATTATGTGAATTAGTAATACTATCAATATAAAAAAATATGGTAGCAAAATATAAAAAATAAAAATACTTTTAGGCTTAAAAAAATGAAAAAATAAAATAAAAAACAATAAATATTAAAAATAAAAAGTCTGATTTTTAATTATCACTTTATGTCTCAAATAATCTTGACTCCACTTGCTTCCCACATCGGACAATCAATAGAGAGTAGGAGTGAGCAGCTTGGCTAAGCTGGGGGTCCTTAACGGTTGAATAGCTTAAATGATCTGATTTACGAAAAAATATTGTTTGTAACGGTGATAACACGTTAATATTATCACATAGTATCACTAATTAATAATATATAAATAAATAAAAAAATGAACCTCACATAAATCAATAACTATCTACCCATGTGAGACAATAATTATTCAGTCCTCTTTTATGGAAGTTAATTACTATCCAGTGAGATTCACTTTCTCATTTGAGATTTTATAATTGAGTAATGTCACAAAACTCAAATGAAATCTAAATAATTATAACTTAAATATATATTATCCCTTAAATGAGTAGATCTCATTAACTTTTTCAGTATGACCCACTCATCTCACACTCATCCAAGGGATGATATGTATTTGAATTTTAATTTTTAGGTTTCATTTGAGTTATGTAGCATTTTCTCTAATAATTAGTTGGTGATACCAACAACAGGGGCGGCTCAAGGTAATTTGAGGCCTAAATCGCGTTGAAGGAATCATTCAAGAAAACCCTGATTCTTCGGCAGAAACTTCAGCAAACAGTTTGGAGAAGATTAGATCCTAAACAACTTATGCTATGTAGGTTTCTTTGATATAATTCCAACTGTCAAAATTCAAATGTTTGAAGATAGCCTTGTCTTTTGTAAATTAGTTGTATTCCTCTGTCTATAAAGAAAGCATTGAAAAGTCAATAAAACACAACTTGAAAATATTTCTCACAAAGTCATCTTACATGGAATTAGAGCCAACTAAACGACCCACACATTGTCATGTCTTCTCTAATCTCTTCTACCAGTGACCACAACACTTCTTCCCTCCCCACATTCTCTGCCACAACCACTGTTGTTACTACCAACCTACACAAGGACAACTATCTCCTGTGGAAAGCTCAATTAATTCCCCATTTCAGGGGTCAAGATGTTTTTGGGTACATAGATGGTACTATTGCAAAGCCTGCCACCCATGTTTTTTGTGACTCAAGAAACTGGTGAAATCACCTCTGTTCCTAATACAACCTATTCCCAATGGCTCAAACAGGATTTTGCAATCCTCAGAACTCTTCTATCTTCATTCACTGAAAGTATTCTTACACAAGTATTACACTGCATTTCTTTTCGAGAAGTTTGATTTTCCCTTGAGCAATGTTATGCCTCTCAAAAAAGGGCTCGAACAGTTCAAATTAGAAGTCAACTCATCACTACCCGCAAGGGCAATTTATCAGCTACTGACTATTTAATGCACATCAAACGCCTGACTGGTGAAATCACCTCTATTCATAATAGAGCCTATTCCCAATGACTCAAACAGGATTTTGCAATCCCCAGGACTCTTCTGTCTTCACTCACCAAAAGTATTATTGAACAGGTAATACACTGCACTTCTTTTCGAGAGGTTTGGTTTTCCCTTGAGCAATGCTGTCTCTCAATCAAATTCTGGGACAGTTCAAATTATAAGTCAGCTTGCCACTGCCCGCAAAGGCAATTTATATGCTACTGACTATTTTATGCACATCAAATGCCTGACTGGTGAATTGGCTATTGCTGGACAACCTTTGATTTGTGATGATGTTATTGCATATGTTCCAACTGGTCTTGGATTAGACTACGAGTTCCTAGTTGCCACTGTCACAGCCTGCAAAGGCCCTATCGTAATAGAGGAGTTATTTTCCCTGCTGCTTTCTTGTGAGTCTCACATCAGTCACAACATCCGACCCACTCAATCAATGGAGCTAGTGCTAATGTTGTCCAAAGACAATCATCCAACAACTGTGGTCGAGGCTGCAGTAACAACAACTACAAGCCTTGATGAGGCTCCACCTTTAACTCAAACTACTTTTCTTATCACTCCAACAGAGGAGGTTCCAGCCGCAATTCGCACAACAGTCGTGCCAATATTATATGCCAAGTGTGTGAAAAACTTGGTCACACAGCCAAGAAGTGTTTCCACCGGTTTGACATCTTCTACCAAGACCCTGCTCCCAACCACCCTCCAGCAATGATGGCTTCCAATAATCAGGCTACGGACAATAACTGGCATCCTGACACTAGAGCAACACACCACTTGACCTCTGACCTCACTAATTTGAATCTTTGTAGTGATGAATATTCAGGCTCGGATCAGATCCATGTGGGAAATGATGTAGGTTTGGCTATATCTCATTCTGGCTCCTTTGTTCTTCGCACTCCTTTCTAATCCTTATTTTAAATCAAGTCTTAGTTGTTCTTGAAATCCAAAATTTTTTTTCTTTCTGTACACAAATTTGCTAAAGACAATAATGTGCACTTTGAATTTTAATATTCTTTCTTTGTCATTAAGGATTACTCGAGGAGCATCCTTCACCAAGGACATCTGCATGATGGGCTCTATTGTTTTTTACATCCTTTCAAGAATTCAAATGCATCAGCCTTCGTCAGCATTCGTGTTCCAGTTCTTGATTGGCATAAGAGACATGGTCATGCTTCTTCTATCGTTGTTCAGCAAGTTTTACTGTCAAATAAATTTCCAGTTATTCGGAATAAAGAGCCACATGTTTGCTTAGATTGTCAATTGTCCAAGAGCCACTGTTTACCATTTAATACTTCAATGTTTTGCTCTTCGAAACCTTTGGAATTAATTTACTCAGATGTTTGGGGACCTAGCTCTATTCTTTCTACTAATGGCAATCGCTATTACATTAGCTTTGTTGATGACTTCACCAAATTTATTTGGTTGTTTCCCCTAAAACAAAAATCAGAAGTCGAAAACATTTTTATTCAATTCCAAAAATATGTTGAAAGACATTTTGATAGTCGTATCAAATCCATTCAAATAGATTGGGGTAGAGAATATCGTCGACTGTCAAGATATTTCAAAGAAGAGCAAATGGGGGCTGTTGAGAGACGACACCGTCATGTTGCTGAAATGGGTTTGGCTCTCCTACCTCATTACAATCTTTCTCAACAATTTTGGGAGGATGCATTTCCGACAGCTTCCTATATTATCAATAGGTTGCCGACTAAAATTTTAAAAAATAAATCTCCATATGAAATGGCATATTCTAGAAAAGCTGACTAAACATTTTTTTAGAGTTTTCGGATGTACCTGTTGGCCGCATCTTCGCCCCTACAACCATCACAAAATTTAGGGATGTCAATTTTTTCCGTTATCACGAACTTGACACGAGCCCGATCTAACACAAAATTCGAAAATAACACGATTAGCTAACACGAGTAATGAATTGGTCAAATTAAGGTTCGACACAACACGATTAATGGATACTGTAGATCAAAATAATTATTTAACGAGTATTGTAGGCAAAAAAAAAAAAAGAATTTTATAATTTTTTATAATTTTTAAATAGTATTATATAAGTTGTTGTCAAATTAAATAATTTTTATTAACACAAATATTGACACGTACCGAAAGTGACACGACACAAAAATAATACGACATAACACGATTGACACCCCTAACAAAATTNGTTGTTGTCAAATTAAATAATTTTTATTAACACAAATATTGACACGTACCGAAAGTGACACGACACAAAAATAATACGACATAACACGATTGACACCCCTAACAAAATTGATTTTCGAAGCAAAACATGCATTTTTATCAGCTATAGTATGTGTCATCCTGGGTAAAAGTGTCTTGACCTAGCCCCAGGAAAAATCTATGTCTCTAGACACGTTTTTAATGAAAATCTATTCCCGTATACAAAGTCGTCAANAAAGTATTATTGAACAGGTAATACACTGCACTTCTTTTCGAGAGGTTTGGTTTTCCCTTGAGCAATGCTGTCTCTCAATCAAATTCTGGGACAGTTCAAATTATAAGTCAGCTTGCCACTGCCCGCAAAGGCAATTTATATGCTACTGACTATTTTATGCACATCAAATGCCTGACTGGTGAATTGGCTATTGCTGGACAACCTTTGATTTGTGATGATGTTATTGCATATGTTCCAACTGGTCTTGGATTAGACTACGAGTTCCTAGTTGCCACTGTCACAGCCTGCAAAGGCCCTATCGTAATAGAGGAGTTATTTTCCCTGCTGCTTTCTTGTGAGTCTCACATCAGTCACAACATCCGACCCACTCAATCAATGGAGCTAGTGCTAATGTTGTCCAAAGACAATCATCCAACAACTGTGGTCGAGGCTGCAGTAACAACAACTACAAGCCTTGATGAGGCTCCACCTTTAACTCAAACTACTTTTCTTATCACTCCAACAGAGGAGGTTCCAGCCGCAATTCGCACAACAGTCGTACCAATATTATATGCCAAGTGTGTGAAAAACTTGGTCACACAGCCAAGAAGTGTTTCCACCGGTTTGACATCTTCTACCAAGACCCTGCTCCCAACCACCCTCCAGCAATGATGGCTTCCAATAATCAGGCTACGGACAATAACTGGCATCCTGACACTAGAGCAACACACCACTTGACCTCTGACCTCACTAATTTGAATCTTTGTAGTGATGAATATTCAGGCTCGGATCAGATCCATGTGGGAAATGATGTAGGTTTGGCTATATCTCATTCTGGCTCCTTTGTTCTTCGCACTCCTTTCTAATCCTTATTTTAAATCAAGTCTTAGTTGTTCTTGAAATCCAAAATTTTTTTTCTTTCTGTACACAAATTTGCTAAAGACAATAATGTGCACTTTGAATTTTAATATTCTTTCTTTGTCATTAAGGATTACTCGAGGAGCATCCTTCACCAAGGACATCTGCTTGATGGGCTCTATTGTTTTTTACATCCTTTCAAGAATTCAAATGCATCAGCCTTCGTCAGCATTCGTGTTCCAGTTCTTGATTGGCATAAGAGACNTATTGTTTTTTACATCCTTTCAAGAATTCAAATGCATCAGCCTTCGTCAGCATTCGTGTTCCAGTTCTTGATTGGCATAAGAGACTTGGTCATGCTTCTTCTATCGTTGTTCAGCAAGTTTTACTGTCAAATAAATTTCCAGTTATTCGGAATAAAGAACCACATGTTTGCTTAGATTGTCAATTGTCCAAGAGCCACTGTTTACCATTTAATACTTCAATGTTTTGCTCTTCGAAACCTTTGGAATTAATTTACTCAGATGTTTGGGGACCTAGCTCTATTCTTTCTACTAATGGCAATCGCTATTACATTAGCNTGTCAATTGTCCAAGAGCCACTGTTTACCATTTAATACTTCAATGTTTTGCTCTTCGAAACCTTTGGAATTAATTTACTCAGATGTTTGGGGACCTAGCTCTATTCTTTCTACTAATGGCAATCGCTATTACATTAGCTTTGTTGATGACTTCACCAAATTTATTTGGTTGTTTCCCCTAAAACAAAAATCAGAAGTCGAAAACATTTTTATTCAATTCCAAAAATATGTTGAAAGACATTTTGATAGTCGTATCAAATCCATTCAAATAGATTGGGGTAGAGAATATCGTCGACTGTCAAGATATTTCAAAGAAGAGCAAATGGGGGCTGTTGAGAGACGACACCGTCATGTTGCTGAAATGGGTTTGGCTCTCCTACCTCATTACAATCTTTCTCAACAATTTTGGGAGGATGCATTTCCGACAGCTTCCTATATTATCAATAGGTTGCCGACTAAAATTTTAAAAAATAAATCTCCATATGAAATGGCATATTCTAGAAAAGCTGACTAAACATTTTTTTAGAGTTTTCGGATGTACCTGTTGGCCGCATCTTCGCCCCTACAACCATCACAAAATTTAGGGATGTCAATTTTTTCCGTTATCACGAACTTGACACGAGCCCGATCTAACACAAAATTCGAAAATAACACGATTAGCTAACACGAGTAATGAATTGGTCAAATTAAGGTTCGACACAACACGATTAATGGATACTGTAGATCAAAATAATTATTTAACGAGTATTGTAGGCAAAAAAAAAAAAAGAATTTTATAATTTTTTATAATTTTTAAATAGTATTATATAAGTTGTTGTCAAATTAAATAATTTTTATTAACACAAATATTGACACGTACCGAAAGTGACACGACACAAAAATAATACGACATAACACGATTGACACCCCTAACAAAATTGATTTTCGAAGCAAAACATGCATTTTTATCAGCTATAGTATGTGTCATCCTGGGTAAAAGTGTCTTGACCTAGCCCCAGGAAAAATCTATGTCTCTAGACACGTTTTTAATGAAAATCTATTCCCGTATACAAAGTCGTCAACTCAATCTCAAACTCCCAATTCCATCGAATTTGTTTCTCTTCCTGCTTGTATCCCTATTAATCTGACTTCTATGAGTCCACAAACTCCTAATGTAGGTACTATCACAACTCTCACAGGGATTAAATCTTTGCACACTGACATCAACCATTCAATGATGCCGGATAGTGGCACTCAACCTCCAGCAAGGGTTGTTATGTCTGACATTGCACTTCCTAATGCTACAACACACAATCATCAACCAAATATTGTTACCACTCAAGCTCCATAGCAAGCACACTCCATGATAAGTAGGTCAAAAAAAAATTCCATGAAGCCGAGAGTCGCAATTGATGGCACAATTCGTTATCCTCTCCCTCGTGCACTTCTTGCGGCAAAACATCCCATTGACAAAGAACCAACTTGTTTTACAGAAGCAGCCAAATCACAATATTGACGAGAAACTACGAATTTCGAATTTGATGCTCTTCTTCAAAATGAAACTTGGACACTTGTGCCTCCTAAACCCAGCATCAATCTTGTCGATTGTAAGTGGGTATATTGCATTAAAAGGAAAGCCGATGGCACTATAGATTGGTTCAAAGCCCGACTTATAGCAAAAGACTACCACCAACAATATGGAATTGACTTTCATGAAACTTTTAGTCGGGTGGTGAAGCCAGCAACCATCGGTCTTGTTCTATTCATTGTTGTCACACACCGATAGACAATGCGTCAACTTGATATCCAAAATACCTTTATCCATTATAAGCTCCACATGGCCCAGTTAAGAATCTTTTTTTTTTTTGAACCATGCTAAGAACCTTGTTAAATAAGCAAATTTTCAACTGTTTCAAGTAATGAAACTTACATTGGAAAAAGCAACAACCAATAGTCCTATCAATAGACAGATGCGAGAAATCCAAGCCATCCCCATATTCCTGAAACCTCTACCTTGCAAAGCCATCAATGAAAAGGACCCATTTCTCTGCAAACCCCCCCCCCCCCCCCCCCCTCTCATATCCAAACAACCAATACACTCAGGAAAAAATGTGTTCACCTCTGTCATGTGTTCTGCTAATGAGAGAGAGGAGGGAAGTAGATGGGATAACTTTGACATATCTTCTTTGGGGGTCTTCGATAAAACTTCCACCAAATCCCCTTAGATGCCCTCATGGGTGTCACTCATGACCAATTCTACTGGTAATGGGGCTGTCATGTACAGATCTATGTAAATCTATGCATATATATACAGATCTCTCCACCCTCTCTCTCTCTCTCTCTCTCTCTCTCTCTCTCTCTCTCTATATATATATATATATACAAATAAAGAGATTACACTTTCCTTCACAATGAAAGGAAGCTCCTTCTTCGTTGATATGTGACTGAAAGTCCCTTCTCTTAGGGTAAGCCTTTTTCAATCGATTTGCTGAGAGAACTCGCTGAGACAGAGAAGAAGAGAGGCGCTGAGACAGAGGAGAGAAGAGAGGTGATCCCGAGTCGTTTGTGTTCTGAGGACCAAACAATTAAGACCACATATATATACTCTCTCATATGGAGTGGTATTTTGTAACTAAGAGGAGTCAAAGTTGAGACCTCATTAATACCAATCGCGCGTATTTTGTGTTTCTGGTGTTTCCTAAAACACAAATTTTTTATTCTCATTTTTTTGTCTTTGTCTCTAATACAATTAAAACAAAACAAAATTAAAAAAAGTACCAAAACATATTTTTGCTTTCATTTTTGATAAAAATTGAAAACAAAAACACAAAACACAAGACAAAAACAGTTACCAAACATGTCCTTAATTTTTGATCTCAAAATCTCATAAATTTCTCTCTCTCTCTTCTTTTTTTGCCCTTTTTGCCATGTTGTTTGAATGGCCGCTACTAGGCTATTTATAGCCAAAGTTTTTGGTCAAAGGCACGTGTCAATAATCATCCTGCTTAAATCAACTAGCTTGCATGACATGGATAATTGTCCATATTTCCTTCATACAATTTTTTTTTTTTTTTTTGGAATAGAACACATGTCTATTTTTTCCTTTAACACGCTTGCCACCACTTATATACATAGCCATTTTTTTTTTCTTTCTTCCTTTCTTTGACACCTATATATCAAAATATATATATATATATATATACACACACACTTATATATATTATATATGTAACGGACGTATTACTCATATATTTTATTATTTTAACAATATGATATTTTATTTTAACACGAAATATGATATATATTATAATCATTTGACTCATTTTCACGTAAAGAATTTATATTTGAGATTCATTTGTTCATTTGAAATTTCTAAAAATAATCATTAATTATATAAAATCAAAATTAACGACTTAAATTACATGTTAGTGATTAATTTTAATACGGATTATCACACTGGTTGTCTCGCTCGACAGAAAAACAAATCACTCTTGGCTTCACTGGATCAAAAGCTGACGCATCACTCTATGTTCTTCACAAAGGTTCTCTCATCCTGTATTTTCCAATATATGTTGACGATATAAGTGTGACAGAATCAAGTTCAGCTGCTGCTATTGACAAAGTTATTGGACTTCGACATGCTGAATTTCCAGTCAAAGATCTTGACTACTTAATTTTTTTCTTGGTATTGAGGCACTCTGTGTTTCTGGTGGGCTATTCTTGACGCAAAGAAAATACATTGTTGACTTATTAACTCGGAGTAACATGGATAAAGCTAAACCCTTCACCACTCCTATGTCCAGTTCATGCACCTTATCTACGCATGAAGGAGAATCATTCCCTGATGTGGATATACAGAAGTATTGTGGGCAGTCTTCACAACCTAGGCTTTACAAGGCCTAACATCTCTTTCTCTGTACACAAAGTCAGCAAGTTCATGCACCACCCGTTACAATCTCACTGGCAGGCAATCAAGCAAATCCTCCACTACTAGAAACATACAGTTACTTATGGATTGTTTTTGAATTCATAGTCAAATTGTTTCTTACAAGCATTCTTTGATGCTGATTGAGCGGGTGACAAAGATGATAGACGGTCAGTTGGAGCCTATTGTATTTCTTTGGGTAAAAATCTTATTTCCTGGAGTTGCAAACAACAATAAACAGTGGCCAGAAGCAGCACAGAGGCTGAGTATAAGTCGTTGTCCAACACTGTAGCCGAGCTCAACTGGTTGCAATTGGTTCTTTTTGATCTTGGGATAAAACTCCAACAACCATCAGTATTAACATCGGCGCCACGTACTTATCCTCGAATCCTAAAAAATCAGCTAGCTGATCTACTAACCAAACCATTGTCCTTATCGCGATTTCACCTGCTACGAACCAATCTTCAGGTGCATGACCTCCTCTGTCGATTGTGGGGTGGGGGGGGGAGGGGTGTTGAAGGAATAATTCAAGAGAAGCCCGATTCTTCGGTAGAAACTTCAACAAACAGTTTGGAGAAGATTAGGTACTGAACAACTTCTACTATGCAAATTTCTTTGAGATAATTCCAGCTGTCAAAATTCAAATATTTGAAGATAGCCTTATCTTTTGTAAATTAGTTGTATTCCTCTGTCTATAAAAGAAAGCATTGGAAAGTCAATAAAACACAGCTTGAAAATATTTCTCACAAAGCCATCTTACAAACCGAAATCACTAATTGAGGCCTTTTATTTTTAATATTAATTTTTTTTAAATTTTTTATGAAAGAAAGATAGAAAAAAGGTGTGATAGTGTCGCTGAGAAAGATGCCTCAACTTTTATTTTTTATTTTTTACCGGAGATATAGAGAGAGAGAGAGAGAATTTCAACCTTTTTTTTTTAACCAAAGAGAGAGAGAGAGATGGATAATTGTAAATATGAATTGAATTTTGAGTTTTTTATTTTATTTTTTTAACTTCTAATTTTTAGGTTTTTAATGTTATAAATTTAATCATGGACCTAAATTATCGCAATAAAAATTTGATTAGATTTAATTTTTGGGGGCTTTTTTTAGGGCATAAAATTTTTTTTATTTAAATTTTTTTGTGAGCTAATAATGTAACTAAAATTATGGAATTTTTTAAAAATTATGGTATCACCATTGCATTAAATATTTTCTCTTGATTTACAAAATGACCCAGTTTAGTTACCAGTTGACTGAGTTTAGTCTGACCCATCAGGTCGATCCAGTTTTGATAATACTGACTAAAGGTAAAATTCAAACACATGTTCTGGTGGGAATGAGGGTTTACACAGGTCGCTGCTAGTAAGTTGATATGCTAATGTGAGAAGTAAGGGGGGAAGGAACTCACTGGTGTAACAAAGAAATACCATATTTGTGGGACCATGTGGAGCTTATAATGGTGGAACCAACTCGGACAACGGAAGTCACAGTGGAGACAGAGAGATCAAACTTGTCTATGCCCGTTGTGTCTACTCAATCCATGAGTGTATAGGAATAATGGAAAAGCCTGTTAGAGGAGTTCTTAACAAGAGTGGTCCATGGCAGCAGCCGGGTGATCCGATCAACCAAGTTTCAAGAGCAATTGAAGAACACTAGGGACGATATAGAGTCGAATATCTTTCATTCTTAAGGGATGGTTGCCAATTGTGTGGTTCAAGGGGAGAAATGCTTGGCATCTCGATCTCGATTCAATTGGTTTTCTTTTATCTCATGTCCATACAACAAAACTCCTTCAAAAGATTAATCAGAAGCTGAAAAAACTGGCAGCTCTGCATCCCTTGCCTCAAAAGATTGTGAACAAACTTCTCAAGTTAACGCCACCAAAGCTCCTGCATACAATTTAATATTGCATCCATGTATATTTGAGGTTTTCTCTATAAATTTTCTGAAGTGTTCCTATTATCTGAACTAGTTTCAAGTGTTTCTACCTTTCACAAAGTGGATAAGTAAATATCGAGGAAAAGGCGCTTTAGCTGTAGGATAAATAAATTATCAAGATAAAGACATCTGATCTTTCCTCACAGCATGTACACTAATCTTAACATGTTTCAAGTGTCTCAGCATTTCCCACTGTCGTTCGTCGGGAAAAGAACAGCAACACTCTGGATGAACTCTAAACATGAACTAACCAAGGAAGCAAGCACATAGCAAGGACTTAACTCATGAACCAAAACT
>CAUOFW020004369.1:247605-302955 GCA_963454935.2 Ilex paraguariensis | reverse complement strand
TTGGGGGGGGGGGGGGGGAGGGGGGGCTGCAAAGACTAGTGAGCAATAGTATAAAGTCAATGTGACATAATGATGTGGAGAAGTGATCATGGAAATTTGAGAGAAATAAAACTCTCATTTCATTGAAAGAGGAATAAATGCATCAATGAACGATGAGGAATCCAACGAGAAAACAAAAAAAAAGCAACGAAAACCAAAATAGAACAAACAAAATAAAAAAACTAGCAACTACAAACTACTTTCCAACTGTATTGGACTGCTGATAACGTAGTTCCATAAAACTCCTTTGTGACCACAGCCCATAAAGAAGCCACAAACTTGACCCCCTATCCCATGGCAATTCTTTTCCCTCCTTTCTTTCAAAAATTCTGTGAAAGGCTTTTTGGCAACTAATAAACAATTCGTAGAGTTAAATAACTATGCCTCAACCAAAATTTGTAGCAAGAATTTGCAATCAGTACCGTCGTACTCAAATCAGCGCAATATAGATTGGTAGTTAATTATACACTACCACACAAGGATCCAAGCTTGCCATATGTGTTGATTTCCAGCAAATGTCATATAGTCACCAATACTCACCCATACACAATTAACAGAGATCATAAAAATATACAAAATGAACAAAATATGATAAATAAACAACATTTTAGACAATGCAGCTAAACGGTGCTCCAACAAGACAGTGTGTCCCTTGAATCCTACATGTTCATCACCGTGAAGGCACAAGCTTGCGCACAACACCATAATCAAACACATTAGTCAAGGCATCAAGAGACAGCCACATGACAAACATGTGTCAACATACAAATCCAATCCCATCTCTCACCAAATTCACATAAATCTTTCCAGCATTAGATAAAGCATCGAACTCATAAATCATACATATAGCCAAGCTCTTTCTATGTAGTTACCAAATGGCACAGGATACTTAATCTCAGCATACAATCAAATGCTAGATATGTTGTGCAAAGAAAAACATAAAGCCATTGCTCTAAAGACCCAATTACCATAAATTCAGACATAACACAAAGATCAAATTTAGTACAATTTACAACTCATAATTTTGTAGAATTTAAGCCATAGTAGGAACCCAGATAACAATATATATATATATCACACAAAAGGTTTTCCAAGTCCATCAAACTAAATTTCAATTACCCACGCGCCTTGAGCTCGGCAAGACGCCTCGAGAGGTCGTCCTCGTCGACCTTCTCGGTGTTCTTTGCCGCCACCGCGTGCGCTGCCGGCTGCGGAAGCCCCACTGACACCTCCAATCCATAATCATCGGCCACCTGCTGCATCAAGCTGTTGACTTCACCCTCAGGTGTGGAAAGCGAAGTGCTTCCAGCCATGGAACTCTCCATGAACTCCGCCTGGACCTCCATATTCACAAACTGTTTCTCAAATTGATCCATCGTCTCAGACATCTTCTGTAAATTACCGGTGGCAAGCGTAGATTCCAGAGATTTCACGATTGACGACATGGACTTGCTGATCGTGGTCATCTTGGCCTGGGTCTCGAGCCTAGCGACCACGGCGTCGAGGCGCGAGGCCAATCTGAGATAATTCATCTGCTCGGTGCGTTTGCGGATGGCGTTTTCGGCGTAGATTCGACCGCCGTCCATGTTCCCTTTCTCGATTGCTTTCTTGACCTTGAGTTTCTCGGATTTCTCGTCTTTCTCGCACTTTCGTGCTTGGCGTTGGAGGCTCTTGGCCGTAAACTTCAGATCCATAATCTGGTTCAGCAATTTCTCTGTGTTCCCCATGTTTCCGATCTAGATCAAGCTCTACGGTTTAGAGCGAGAGAGAAAGATGATGATGATGAGGGTTTTGCGAGAGATTTCGATTTGAGGATCGAATGGATGGCTCTTCGACTTGTGTGTGAATTGTTAGTGTTTGGTCCGAGAGAAACTTCGTCCCTGGTTTAGGAAAGGGATATTAGCGCTCACTTTTGGGAGTTTTGATCGTATGTGGTCGAAAACGATTAGGGCAAATTACACTTTCTACCCAGAAAGAGTTTTATAAAAAAATTATATTTGTAAGATTAAATTTTTCACTTTTTAGTCTTAATTTATATTTATACTACTTATAAATATTAGCATTTGTAAAAAAAAAAATTAATTTTTTTATTTTATCCTTAATTATTATAATAAAATCAATTAGAACCACCTGTACACTTTTATTTAATTTTTATTTTTTACTCATATTTAACATTTAACTTATTGTGAACTCTTTTATAAAAATTTCTAAATTTTTTTGAACTCATTTATTAGTAGTATAGTTATATATAATTTTATATATATATATGAAAAAATAAAATCTTATATATATATTAAATTATTATACACATGAAGTTAAAATTTCACAATTAAATATGTGTTATATTTTATTTTTTGGTGTGTAATAATATTATAAGTGATTTAATCAATTTATTTAACAAAATAAAAAAATAATTCTATAATATAAATAACCGATTAAGTACTCAAAAACTTATATAATAAATTAAAAATTTTTTATTTAAATTTATATACATGTCACATTGCTAGTATATTTAAAGTGGTGCAATGTGGTCCTATGGTTAACTTTTTTTGCCCATTCCATAAATATTAATGGGGAATTTTTTATGGAATGAGTGATCAAAACTAAATGTTGAACCGCATTGCAGAGAAAATATTCAATGCAATGGTTATACCATGTCAATATTAATGACATAGTATCACCAATTAATAATAAAGTTTCAAATAGACAAAATGAACCCCACTTAGATAGTTATTGGGTTACGTGTAAGAATATGCTTTAATTATTGGCTTACATAGACAGGTACCTATTGACTAGTGTGAGGTTCGTTTTCCTATTTATTTACACATTATTGATTGATAATACCACGTAATAATGTTGACGTTATTTTTTCAACATTGCGATACTCTGCACTTGGAACGAGTTTAATTGCGATTCAGTTAAGAAAGCGAATGGTAATTACTGGATTATAAAATATCCATTGCCGAAAATTCAAATTGGATCTCCTTCTGTATCTCACAGCAGTAGTTAGTTCAGGCCTTCATTTGCCAGCCTCACAGATAATTTCATTACTCTCGGGAGAAATATCACGCCCCTCATTACAAGCTTGTACTCATGTGTCTATTAGTGCATTCCTATTGTATTAAGTCCATATCATTTGTATAATTAGATATTTCTCTCTTTGTTCCTAAATATCTATTATTTTACACAATTTTTTTTATTTCACAATATCTATTGTTTAATGAAACTATAGTATAATTAATATTTTTTCTTCCAAATTTACCCTTAACTTTTCAATGCATTAAATTTGATGGAGGCTAAGTGCTTTTCATATTCCTTTCCTTCCAAATACGTATTGAATAAGGGTATTTTAGTCTTGTGCAATTATTTTTTACTCATATTAGAGCTATTTAATAGATTCATTAATTCTTGTGTAAAAATCTTAAATGACATATATTTAGGAACAGAGAAAGTATCACCTAAATCAATTCCATCCGATCATAATTCAATTGGTATATCTCATGTAATAAATGGGATTGATTTCTAATTATACAAGATTTACAAATGAGAAGATTATCAATTAAATTATCGATAATATATCATTTATCTACATGATATACAAATTAAATTATTGACGGAATATCCTATGGATGGGAATGCATTTGATTGTAATTTTTGTATTGTTCACTAGAATAGTTCTCTCATTATCCACATGTTCTTTCTCTTATATATATATATATATATGATAATACATCATCCCTAAAGGGTAAGAGATTCCATCATTTTTCAAGGTATCAGCGCTTCCCAAAGACCCTCTTAATCAATTTTTTTTTCAGTCATTCATCGTCATGTCCTCCACCACCATTGTTTCTTCTTCTTCTACTGCAATATTTCTTCCATGGAAACTACTACCTTGCCCTCTTCCTCTCCATCTCTCTATCTAACTCACTCAATCTCCAACATTAAGAAATTACATTTCCATTTTGTTGGATTTTTCCAATTACCTTCTTTGGCGTGAATTTTTTCTGCCCGTTCTCAAGAGTCATGATGTCTACGGCCATGTCGATGGTTACCGATGCTTCTGGTAACCAAGTTCCCATTTCGGCATACAAATTTTGGTTGTAGGTTGATTATATGGTTTCTCTCTTGGATCCAATCCATTGTTTCTTCTGACATTCTCCATGCCATCATCAATCCAAATTCTATTACTTCTTCCCGCGAGGCTTGGCTCACCATTGAGCAACTATTTCATGATCAGGTTAATTGTCGAGTTTTGCAACTGAATGCAATTTTATCATCATCCAAAAGGTAATCTCATCATGACTGTTTATCTTCAGCAACTGAAATCCATTGTTGATTCCCTTGCTTCCGTTGGTAATCATATTTTTTACACTGATCTTGTTATACAAGCCTCGTCAATCTTCCTTTTGATTATGAAAGTGATGTGACCGTCATCTCCACTCGCATCTCTTTCCTTCATTTGTCGAAGATCGATCTCTTCTTTTCTCTTCATACATGAGATTCAACTACAACAGAAGGCGAAGAACACCATCTCTCCCTCATCTACTGCCTTTGTTGTCAATCGTGGAGCTAACAATTCGGGTTCTCGCGACGGTAGGGGTTGTGGTCGATCTCATTCTCATAATGATCATCGTAGTAATCATTCATCTTCATGTGGTCGTGGCAAAAATGGTTCCACTAGACATAGCGAATATCATAATTCCTATTTTTCCAATTCCCAATCTTTTTCTTATCACAACTCTCAAAAAAGTCATGGTTCTTCGATTTTGGGTTCTCGGCCTTCGTTCCCACCACCAACGTACCACCCTCATTTTTCTCCAAATTATCCACCTCTACAATGTTAGTTGTGTTTCAAGTTCTATTACTCGACTTCAAAATGCCCACAAAATTTCAAAGCCTTTATGGCCGACACCAACTCCTCCTCTTTTCCCACTTTTTCCATGCATGAGTCGTTTGATCCGAATTGGAAGCCGGATACTGGTACTTCATCCCATATGATGCCTCATACATATACTTTATCTTCTTGTACACTGGTTTTGATAATGTGCAAGTTAGTAATGGTCACCTTTTACCCATTACTCACACTGGTCATTCATCCATTCACTCCCATAACTCTTCTTTTGATCTCCGTAATGTTTTTGTTGTTCTAGAAATTCAGAAAAAATCTTCTTTCTGTAAAACAATTTACCTTTGACGATAATTGTAGTATTCATTTTGATCTTTTTAGTTTTTCTATCAAGGACCTCCGGACGTAGAGGGTAATTCTTAGTTGCAATAGTTCTGGACCACTTTATCCTATTAATCCTTCTATAGTTCGTGTTGAATCCCTGGTGTCGTCCTTTACTGGGTCTCGGGTGTCTCCTCAAATTTGGCATAAGCATCTGGGTCATCTGGGTTCTAAGATTTTGTCTTTTCTTTTAAATAATGGCTTGTTACCTTCTTCACGTAATCTTATTGCTTGGATTATTTGTCAGGCTTGTCATTTGGAAAAACATGTAAGATTGTCATTTAATGAATTTCATGTTCGACTAATCCGACATGACTCGGGACCTGAAATTTACACGGNAAACATGTAAGATTGTCATTTAATGAATTTCATGTTCGACTAATCCGACATGACTCGTGACCTGAAATTTACACGGATCNTAATCTTATTGCTTGGATTATTTGTCAGGCTTGTCATTTGGAAAAACATGTAAGATTGTCATTTAATGAATTTCATGTTCGACTAATCCGACATGACTCGGGACCTGAAATTTACACGGATCGTCTTCGAGTCGAGTCACATGACCCAACCCACCGAACATTACCTAACACGCCTAATTAATTTAGAAATATCTTAAAACAATACAAATATTCAAAGCATTACAAATCTCAAACCCATTAACTTCATTACAATTCATCAACTTCAAAGCAAAATAGAGGGCCTGATTCGCCTGAACATGTGCTACGAAAAAAAAAAATTTGTGTTGCAAAAAATTTTAATCTACAACTCTAAAGAAAACAAAATGAAGGGACAACCATCCATACAACCAACTTAATGTGTAACATTCATACCAGAAGAAAAAGACAAAAAAATACAAAAATACGGTAGGGTTATAATTTAATTTCTTCATATAAAATATAATTTCTAAAAGAAACAAATATAAAATAACCCTAACTTAGTTTTAGGTGTGTAAGTGGAGAGAGAGAGAGATCTACGATGGAATGAACATCGTCTTGGTCTTGTTTGAAAGTGAAAGATTCAGAGTAGAGAGAGAAAGAGAGAGCTGAGAGTGAAATACTGAAATTTCCTTATTTACTTGGACAATCGAGTTATATCTAGCGGTGATGCCTGGTGGGGAGTGATTCACAATGGTTTATGGTAGCGGTGATGACTGGTGGTGAGTGATTTGTAGTGGTGGTCACCAACAGTGAGAGATTCCAAGCCAATAGGTAAGGGAGGGAGACCTACAGAGGGAGCAGAGATGCGGGCATCTGAAGTGAAAATGGGAACTTGTGAAGTGAAAATGTGAAGTTAGGGTTAGGATAAAAAAACTTTTTTTATACAGTGTCGGGTGAATTTCGGGTCCAAACCGGTTAAGTGGGTGGGTTTGTGTCAACTCGATTAAATACACCAGTAATGTTACATTGATTAAATTTTGAGACTAAATTTAGAGTTCAAATGACATGACAACATATTATTTAGAATCTTTATTTGAGCCCAAATGACATGACATCAAATAAAAAAGTGCATGACAGCTGTCATGTCATTTAAACTCTAAATTTAACTAAAATTTGGTCAGTATAACATTACTTAGTCAATCGAGTCAATTTCAAGTTGAAGGGATTGAATTCGAATACAACTCATTAATACTTCGTGTTATGAGTCATGTCATAAACAGGTTTGTGCCAAAAAATAATCAACCTAAACTTATTTTTTTATGTCGTACTCGTGTCGAGTTATCGTGTTGTGTCAAAAATTGACACTTTTAATTAGCATCAAGCCATGCTTGAGGAGTACAACGCCGTACTTCAAAATCACACTTGGTCTTTGGTCCCTTTGCCGCCTTCTACAAACCTCATAAGATCCAAATGGATCTATAAGGTTAAACAACAATCTAATGGTTCTTTAGAGCGTTACAAGGTCCGTTTTGTTGCTCAGGACTTTACTCCACAACACGATATTGATTATGATAAAACTTATTNAACTTATTTTTTTATGTCGTACTCGTGTCGAGTTATCGTGTTGTGTCAAAAATTGACACTTTTAATTAGCATCAAGCCATGCTTGAGGAGTACAACGCCGTACTTCAAAATCACACTTGGTCTTTGGTCCCTTTGCCGCCTTCTACAAACCTCATAAGATCCAAATGGATCTATAAGGTTAAACAACAATCTAATGGTTCTTTAGAGCGTTACAAGGTTCGTTTTGTTGCTCAGGACTTTACTCCACAACACGATATTGATTATGATAAAACTTATAGCCCAGTTGTTAAAGCCACAACCATCCGCACCATTTTGTCTCTTGCTTTGTCTCGNTCGTCTTGGTCTTGTTTGAAAGTGAAAGATTCAGAGTAGAGAGAGAAAGAGAGAGCTGAGAGTGAAATACTGAAATTTCCTTATTTACTTGGACAATCGAGTTATATCTAGCGGTGATGCCTGGTGGGGAGTGATTCACAATGGTTTATGGTAGCGGTGATGACTGGTGGTGAGTGATTTGTAGTGGTGGTCACCAACAGTGAGAGATTCCAAGCCAATAGGTAAGGGAGGGAGACCTACAGAGGGAGCAGAGATGCGGGCATCTGAAGTGAAAATGGGAACTTGTGAAGTGAAAATGTGAAGTTAGGGTTAGGATAAAAAAACTTTTTTTATACAGTGTCGGGTGAATTTCGGGTCCAAACCGGTTAAGTGGGTGGGTTTGTGTCAACTCGATTAAATACACCAGTAATGTTACATTGATTAAATTTTGAGACTAAATTTAGAGTTCAAATGACATGACAACATATTATTTAGAATCTTTATTTGGGTTCAAATGACATGACATCAAATAAAAAAGCGCATGACAACTATCATGTCATTTAAACTCTAAATTTAATACTAAAATTTGGTCAGTATAACATTACTTAGTCAATCGAGTCAATTTCAAGTTGAAGGGATTGAATTCGAATACAACTCATTAATACTTCGTGTTATGAGTCATGTCATAAACAGGTTTGTGCCAAAAAATAATCAACCTAAACTTATTTTTTTATGTCGTACTCGTGTCGAGTTATCGTGTTGTGTCAAAAATTGACACTTTTAATTAGCATCAAGCCATGCTTGAGGAGTACAACGCCGTACTTCAAAATCACACTTGGTCTTTGGTCCCTTTGCCGCCTTCTACAAACCTCATAAGATCCAAATGGATCTATAAGGTTAAACAACAATCTAATGGTTCTTTAGAGCGTTACAAGGTTCGTTTTGTTGCTCAGGACTTTACTCCACAACACGATATTGATTATGATAAAACTTATAGCCCAGTTGTTAAAGCCACAACCATCCGCACCATTTTGTCTCTTGCTTTGTCTCGTGGTTGACCAATCCATCAACTCGACGTTAAGGACGCATTATTGTAGGGATCACTTACCGAAAAGTATGCATGAAGCAACGCAAAGGTTTTTTTCACCCTACCTATTTCTTGTATCACCAAGGTTTTCGGTGTATTCGCTCTGATTCTTCCATGTTCATCTACAGCGTCGCCACAAACATGGTTGTTTTACTATTATATGTCAATGGCATTCTCCTCATGACATCTTCTTAGTCCTTGTTAAATTTCGTTAATTCTTCGCTCAATTCTAAATTTTCATGACTAGCTTGGACCACGTACATCATTTCCTTGGTATTACTGTTACCTCGAATTTTGTTGTATCTCACAGNTTCCATGTTCATCTACAGCGTCGCCACAAACATGGTTGTTTTACTATTATATGTCAATGGCATTCTCCTCATGACATCTTCTCAGTCCTTGTTAAATTTTGTTACTTCTTCGCTCAATTCTAAATTTTCGTGACTAGCTTGGACGTACATCATTTCCTTGGTATTACTGTTACCTGGAATTTTGTTGTATCTCACAATCTAAGTATATTATTGATCTTCTAAGCAAGAGTGGTCTGCTTCATGCCAAACTAGTAAACACACCACTTACTATTCAATTCCAGGCCATCCGAATTGTTCCTTACGAAATGATGATGATATGAAGAATATGTTTAAGTTAGTACATTTTATTAATGTCAATCATATTGAATTTAGGGTGTATGTGTGCAATGATGCTTCAAGTAATGTCACTAAAGAGGGAGAGAAGAATTAAGAATGGACACCAATCAGTGAGATCATATAATACCCCTTAGTAGTACTAAAATAGTGTCACTAAAGAGTGATTATAATAGATTGACTCCAACTAATGGCAATATATGTTGTCATCAAAGAATGACAGCAAAAGAGAGACACGAGATATTGCTATGCAAATAGTCTCACCAAAGAGTGATAGGAGATAGTGAGAATAGGCACCAATTAGTGACATTATATAATGTTCTCTAACNTCACTAAAGAGGGAGAGAAGAATTAAGAATGGACACCAATCAGTGAGATCATATAATGCCCCTTAGTAGTGCTAAAATAGTGTCACTAAAGAGTGATTATAATAGATTGACTCCAAATAATGGCAATATATGTTGTTATCAAAGAATGACAGCAAAAGAGAGACACGAGATATTGGTATGCAAATAGTCTCACCAAAGAGTGATAGGAGATAGTGAGAATAGGCACCAATTAGTGACATCATATAATGTTCCCTAATNATATATTGTCATCATAGAGTTGCACCAAAAGAGATACTCAAAACATTGTCGTGCACATAATGTCACCAAAGGAGACAAGAAATAGGAAAAATAAATTAATGCAAAATATAGACACTATAAACAAAAGATCCTTAGAAAAATTGGGAATATGAAATATTATGCTTAAATTTAAAAAAATATTATGCTTATTAATTTATGTACCAAATAGTGTTTNATATAATGTCCATTAATAGTGCCCAAATAGTGTCACTAAAGAGTAATAACAATAGATTGACCCCAAATAATAATAATATATTGTCATCATAGAGTTGCACCAAAAGAGATACTCAAAACATTGTCGTGCACATAATGTCACCAAAGGAGACAAGAAATAGGAAAAATAAATTAATGCAAAATATAGACACTATAAACAAAAGATCCTTAGAAAAATGGGGAATATGAAATATTATGCTTAAATTTAGAAAAATATTATGCTTATTAATTTATGTACCAAATAGTGTTCCTAAGGAGCGACGCCATAAATGTTTGGGTCAAATATGTTTCAACACTATGAATCGATACAACTTGTACCATTTGAAATAGTGATAGGAAATATTGATACTAAATAGTGGGAATAAATAGTAACAGGAAATAGAGTTTTTAAAAAACAATGGCATTAAATAGTAGCCTCATATAAAGTCTCACCAAATACATAAGCTAGAATAATTGAACATTAATAAAAGTGTTATTCAAACCCAAAAATTGAAATCTTAAAATTGGAACCTTCAATTACATTTCAAAAATTGACTAGTCAAAGTATGGATATATGCAATAAACTCTCAACATTCAACTATATCCGGTTAATCTTTGACTTCATATTTTTTCTTCAATTTCTTTTTCTTCTTCGGTCCAAGATTTGGGATGGTTTAAAAACAATTCAATCATTTCTGATTGAAATTGTTTCACCTGTTAATTTTTGTTGTTTTTCTTTGCCAAGTACTATTTTCCTCGTTATGTAGCAAACATATAGGTCACAGCCAACAATACATTAAGAAGCAAATTAACAACCACAAACGAATGTATTTAACATTAAGAAGTAAATTTAAAGGCATTCTTAGTAAAATTAGGATTATGTATTTTATGCTTTCAAATTATTCAACTAAGAAAAAATTAAAATAGGTGATTTTCAAAAACTTAAATCTACTTCGAATTCTTAAAAGAGATTCACTATACAATAACATCACGTTTTTGCTCATTTTTAGAACCCAAAAACCAAAAACATGTTTTTGAAACAGAATCTAAACAGGGCCTAGAATTCCAGTTATTGGTATTTGATTTTTCCTAAGGTATTCCAGTATTGTATTCATTAGTTCAATATGCAAATAAGTTTAGGCTTTATTATATCCCGAAGATAAATTTGTAGTTTTTTCATTTATACACCTTACATAGTTTTTAATGTGGACAGATACCGTTTTAAGAAAAATATTTTAAGTTGAGAAGTAGAATTTTTGAATATTTTAATTTATCTCTTATTCATTTACTAGGGGTAACTCATGTCTGAAGGTACAATGTAACATGAATGATTTTGAAAAAAATGTTGATGACTAAATTTATTTGAGACCGTTGAATGAACTTATTAAAACTTATTTTATTTTATATTATAAATATATATATGATATATTAAAAAAAAAAAGACTAATCTCACTTTGCATCTCAAATAATATTTTAATTTTTAATTTATACCCTCAAACATTAAAAATTTTAATTTATACCCAATTATGAATTAATAGTAATATGAACCTCACTAGACTCTGTTCATTTTTCATTATATATTAAAATACGTGAATTACAAGTGTTTCAAATATGAACTTACGTGTTAATTCACATAACAATCGCCTCGTGTAAGTTGTACATGATAGAACTAATCTCTATCTGATTTAAAAACCTTATTTTTAATACATAAAATAGTGTTAAATTCTTCGAAAACAAAAATTTATAGTGATAGGCATACTCAATCCTCGAGCCCGAAACATTTACACCTATCATATTTTAATTTATATCAAAAAATTATATAACAATCTGGATCAGGTCTAGTTGTTATCAATTTATCACATTGATGGTGTAATTTAAAAATTGAAGGATCTTTCGGCGTTCAAAGTGATTAGCCCTAAAAAATATTTATGAAGGAAATTTATTAGAAAATCCCTCCCAAGGGATCCATGGGAGTAGTCTGTGAGGAATGTCTTCTGTGATAAATAAAGCCATGGCCGGATGGTCCCCTTTGGTTCTTGGGTGCCTGATCACAGGTCTCAGCCATCTATTCCTCTAAAGTTCAGCCTGCAATGGGAGACGTCGAACCAACAGCCAAAGTTAAAAGGAATATGCAGCTTTTTACAACCCAACAATCCACACACATGTATTCCATTTCCACCATTGATAATGTATTAATTCAGCAGTTGGCCCAAACTTCGTGGTAACCCATCTCTCTCTTCATCGNCTTCCTCTACTCCAGGATAAGCTATTGACGTATAGGTCATTAGCCTAGGCTAGTCTAAGCTATTCATCATGACCTCGTCTTATACAATTAGTGTCAGAACGTACTGGAATACAGGGGTCACAGCCAATAGGGGACGGACGCGTGGCGTATGATATCACATCAAAGACNAACTTCTCTTTTGGGTTTTCTTGTCAAGGGGTGTGAGGTGGGTTGGTGGGTGGGAGAGGCTGGAAATGAATGGGCATGGAGGGGAAGAACAAACTGCTTTTGAGATAGGGTTCGTAGTTCCAAAGAAAGCTGTGGAACAAGAGGATGAGAAATATGATTGTGTGGAGGTTCTGGTCGATGAGTTCAGGAAGGCGGGACTAATAGTTGATAGAGTTGTTGGCCTGAATGATGAATTTATCAAGGTTAAACTTTTATCCTCTTGGCTTTGATTTATCCTTTGAGATTTTCACATATGAAATTGATTTTGTATTTGTACATTGCACACAAAATCCTATCTATGATAAGAAATAACTGCTTATAGGTGAACTCTTTAGCTCTAAGTGATTCATGGATTATGGTTCAAGTATGAAGGTTTTTATATTCATTCCGCCCAACTTATATTTGATGTCTTCTTCAACCGATGCTACAATATAAATTTTTAATGAATTCTTCCTTGTATTTTGCTGATGAGTTCTGTATAATTAGACTAATTATACTGTTCTTATTTATTTTTTTTCTTTCTTTCTATTGAAAAATTCTAATGAAAATTGGATGCAAAAGGCTGCTGAGTCAGATCCTACATTGACATTGTTTGTTTATTCATCCCTTTCATAATTAATTATTTTTCAGTTGGCAGCGCCTTTGGAGACTTTGGGGAAAGCTGCAGCTGAGTTGCAATTGAAAAAAAGAACCCACATTGGTGATAATAACACAGTTCCTGTTTTACTTTTCTTGCAATGTTTCACTTCTCTGTGCGTGTGTGTGCGCATGTGTGATTGTCTACCAACCCTGATGGTATCCCACCGTTTGCACTGATAAAGAGGTAGTAATTTTGTTTACTGAGTATTTTATCTTGATACAGGAGTGGATTTACAGTTTGAGTGGGATGGGGCTGAAGCCTTTGTCAGGCAACCTGATGGTTCATTGTTTAGTTGGTGTGAGCGTTTCCACAGCTACCAGCGCATAATAAACGGGATTGTGAGTTATCTATATTCCCTATGGTTCTTCTTTCTTCATTTTCATACTAATTATCCTTGCTATGACAATCTTTGTAACATATTGTTGTATAGACGGCCACTTAGAGAAAAGGTGGAACATGTAGCCACCTCATGTGTAGTGGCACTGTTACAATTGATTTATGTATCCGACTAATTGGATTCTCTAGGAGTTGACTATTGTCTATCTCCTTTTACTTAGTTTGATTCTTCTTGCAATTTAGAATTAGTTTTGTTAACGCAGGTAACAACCAACGGGCGACATCATTAAATTTTCGTCATCCGGATCTGTCAAGAGCTATATGTTTAGTTAAATTACAAGCAACTGTATCATCCTTCACTTGCTCATTTCATATCAATTTTGGTCTGTCCTTTATCCTTGCACGTCTATTTCGTCTATTTTTTTTCTTTCAGTTAGCCCTAAATCCTTCTTTACATCCTCATTTTTGCGAATCTATTTTGTGAATGTGTTGTTTCATAGTGGCTGATATTCTGTCCCAAACAGCATAGTGGCCTTAAGGCAATCTGTTTTGATTTTATGAGCCACATCATGTTCACGTGACTATATCCCAAGATAACTTCTCCCTATTTCTCCAATTTCCTCATCCTTCACAGAAACCCTCAGATTTTCTCAATCAAAACACTTACCATGGTTAAAATCTTTTGTTTTCTCGTTTCTTAAGAGTGTTTGTAAACGTAGACAAAAACTCTACTTCCTTACATAAGTATGCAAGTGTCTATTTATATCCCTGTGTCTATTTGTATGCAAACATACAGGGAATAAACAACTATGCTGGTATAACTAACATCATATTATGCGTTTCATGTCATTCACTGATAGTTTTTGGGTAAATTCAAATTCCTATCCCTTAATGAATTCATATTAAAAAAAAATTTTGCAGGTGAATAAGAGCAAGTTCGTTGTAACATTAAAGTCTAATAGCAAAGAGGTCCGCTGGGAGCCAAAAGAACCTCTACTTCGGAAATTGCAATCCGATGGCATTGTTAAAGAAGTCTTTCCTTTACACGGTAGGCTAGCTCTCACGTGTTACACTTACTCTGATCCTGAGAAAGTGTAATGTAAGATAATTTTTGGTGCACAGATGAAACAAAGAGGAAGCAGCTTCTAAGAAGTTGGGCTCTGAAATGGAGGGACTTCACAAATCAGCCTATTGATGAGATCTGTTCATATTTTGGGATGAAGGTAAGTGTTCACTTGAATTTCTTGCATTTGAAAACTGTATTCATGTATAATAGCTCAATTCCAATTTCAACTTACAGACAAAATTAATGTTTCCAATAATTTCACGTTCATGGTTGTTAGTTAATCTTCGTACGGTGTAATGTGCATGTAGATAGCAACTTATTTTGATTTCCTTGGGATGTACACCCGATGGATGTTATTTCCAGCTGCATTTGGGCTTACCTTGCAGTTGGTTGATTTCAGGTAGGCCACTTAGCTTTCCATGTGCATTCTGATGAAAGTTTGTGAATGTTGCCTACGTATTTTATTGAATAATTTCTGTACTTGATTATTGCTTTTCTTCAGATCAATGCAGTTTTTGGTTCTTCCTGTTTTCTTTATAAGCGTTATATCATGGGCTGTATTATTTCTCCAATTCTGGAAGCGTCAAAACTCTGTTCTTTTAGCCAGGTAATTCTGTATGACATCAGTATTCAAGACTGCTTGGTTACCCTTTGTTTGGTAATCAAACAAATTAAAAAGTAAAAAAATGCTGTCAGCAAGGAATTAACTTTCGTTTTGAAACATCCAAAATGTTTCCGTTTCNCGTCAAAACTCTGTTCTTTTAGCCAGGTAATTCTGTATGACATCAGTATTCAAGACTACTTGGTTACCCTTTGTTTGGTAATCAAACAAATTAAAAAGTAAAAAAATGCTGTCAGCAAGGAATTAACTTTCATTTTGAAACATCCAAAATGTTTCCGTTTTCATGGAAACCGAAACGAATCATTAATTGAATATCAAAATTCCTATTTTTGAGGTGTTTTGACCTATGTTTCGACCAATGTTTCGGAAATAAATTTTCATCTCTTTCTTTGTTTCCATCTTGTTTCCGAAATATTTCTGAAAGATTACCGAAATGCTTCCGTTTCCAAGCTCACCGAAACTATGCACCGAAATGAAATTTCGATTCTTGGCTGGCAGTAATCCGATATAACCAAGCTTTTCCTTGTATTTCTTTATTGCTACTTTCTCGTTCTGTTTTTTATTTCTTCAATTTCATTTTTCTTTCTTCTTTTTATTTGGTTAATTGGGTAGTGTAGGTGGCAGATTAATTATCCAGTTGAAACAGAACCTGGATATAAATTTTTGGAAATGGAGTGGAGATCCTTCCAGTCCCCTGTGGAACTCATGAGGAGATGGGGGATGGAGAAATCAAAAGAGAAAGAGGTTTTCCAAAGAGAAGAATGGTTTGGACATCTGATGAGATTCAGAAATGATGCCATCGTGATTCTGAGTATCATATGTCTCCAGCTGCCATTTGAACTGGCTTATGCTCATCTGTATGAGGCTATTAGATCTGGTTTTATGAAGTAAGGCCAATTTATGATGATTTGTGTTTATGTTTTATTTTATAGTTTTATTCTCTATCCTGTTGTAGATATTAGGATCTGCAACCAAAAACTATGTTTCTTTCCCTATATATTGGTTTAACCTTTTGGTTTATGCTTTGGGTGACCAATAGTGCAGCCTTTAAACTCATTTAGTAAGTCTTTTGTTTCACATCCTGATATGCTTATAAGTTGATGCATTGTTACATACATTGGGTCCAGTAATGTATTATATTATAGTTCTATTACTTTTGGAGTTAATACTCAAAGCATCAGATGGATCAGCCAGCCATTCGCTTAGTTAATGTTAGTGATTTGTTTTCACTGATAGCTGTTCCAGTAGATAAAGAAACATGCTGCAGAGTAAAGAGAAGGCATTACATGCACCTCTCAGTGTCAACAGCTTACCTCCATGTAATTGGGCACCTTGTGATTTGTGGATTATTAATCCTCCTTTTTTTGGAGACACCCATGGACTGGAAGTCTTGAAGACCTCCCTAGCAGAGTTAGATATTCTGTCTGTTTCAATTGCAGGCATGGTCTGCGACTGCAGTACTGTTAGACATTTTTATTGAAGCATAAACGCTCAAATGTGTTACTAGTCATCTCTAAACATTGTTGTCAATTGAACTCATTTTCTTGTTTCTAGGTTTGGGTTGACTGCGGCATACCTTTTCACCATTCAGTATTTTACAAAAATTGGGGGCAAGATATCAGTGAAGCTCGTTAAATATGAAAACAATAGAAGTACTGAATATAGAGCTGATAGCTTGGTTTACAAGGTATGAGTTGGAATTTCCATAATCCCACATGGGTCTGGGAGATTTACCAAAACTTAAATGATTTACTGTGTTGCAGGTGTTTGGTCTTTATTTTATGCAGTCATACATAGGACTCTTTTACCATGCACTCCTGCACCGCAACTTTACAACTCTTCGCCAAGTTTTGATTCAGCGTCTAATTGTGTCTGAGGTAGTAAAAGTTTATTGCCTACATTAACTATAGTTTGCTTCTGTTGTCAGACATATGTACAACTGTGCTAAATATGTTTTCCAGGTGCTGGAAAATCTGATGGAAAATTCTGTACCTTATCTAAAATACAGCTACAAAAAATATAAAGCTGTTCGGTAAGTTTTTTTCGTTGTTTTCATCCGCTTAGTCCGTAGCACCTTAATTTTTTGGTTATTGATTTATTAACTCTGCCTTGCTCATACATAACTCAAACGTTATCTGTTCCATTGCTTCCATGTGAAGAAAGAAGAGAAAAGATGAGAAAGGATCATCAGCAGGGAAGATCCAGTCCATGTCTAGGGTAGAGAAAGAGTACCTTAAACCTGCTTATTCAGCAAGCATTGGCAAGGAACTTGAAGATGGGCTTTTTGATGGTAATGTCCAAATTCATGCTACTGAAAACATGAGATTCTAAAAAAGAAATGGAGGCCCTATGAAATTGAAGGCATCTTACATTATTTCTGGAGCTAACTGAGACAATCGTTGAGCATGTTCAGATGACTTGTAGTAACGTGGCTTGAAATGAAAATAATTTAGACATTGAATTTCAAATGATAATGCATGTGGTATTTGATAATCTCTCTGATAATACTCTTGANTGAGACAATCGTTGAGCATGTTCAGATGACTTGTAGTAACGTGGCTTGAAATGAAAACAATTTAGACATTGAATTTCAAATGATAATGCATGTGGTATTTGATAATACTCTTGCAAATTTTTTGGTTATCCTTAATGATGGGACTTCTTGTCAATCGGGATAGTATTGGGGCCGTTTCATTTTCCATTAGTTATGAGTTACATAGCTGGAAATTTAAATCAATTGCTTTGATTCAGCTGATTTAAAACAAACCACCTGCAGACTTTCTGGAGTTGGCATTGCAGTTCGGAATGATCATGATGTTTGCTTGTGCATTCCCCCTTGCATTTGTTTTTGCTGCATTGGTAACAATTTATAGTTGTTCTTTTAGCTTCTTTCACAGTAGTTTCTTTTAGCTGCTTTCTTTTGGAGAAACAAATGACTGTATAAGCTTTTTAAGTTGTTTTTTTTTTTCTTGTGCAGAATAACATTACGGAAATCAGAACAGATGCACTAAAGCTGCTTGCCATGTTAAAACGGCCCATTCCTCGTGCTGCTGCAACAATTGGAGCTTGGTTGAACATATTTCAGGTACCAATAGTGTTAAGAGATCTTGTATCCCACATCGAACAATTAGGACCACCAAGGTTGGTTTATGTACTTGAGAAGCCACTCCACCCATTGCCAATTGGTTTTGGGTTGGATGCTTTAACAAATAGGTTCTTTTCCAAACTGAAGAACGTCAACGTCTATTGGCTTAAGTATGTTTTTGAAATGTTTTGGGTGTTTTGGTGGAGCTAAAACGAATTTTCATCCTCGACTGTGATGCAGTAGAAAGTTTTAGGCACCAAGCATATGAAGCGATCACCCCTAGACACATATTAGTTGTTTTGCAGTTAATGAAATAAATTCAGATTGTTAGGATATTTATTGGTAATTGTACTGACTTCTTTAGGTCCTTATTTACTTGTCACTAACAATTGTATTACTCAAATGGAGCCATATTTTGAATTTCAGTTTCTTATAGTGATGTCAATATGCACCAACTGCCTTCTGTTAGTATGCTTGTATGATGAGGAAGGGGAATGGAAAATCTCACCCGGACTTGCAGCAATTCTCATCATGGAACATGTCCTCCTACTGATTAAGTTTGGTTTCTCTCACATGGTCCCTGAGGTATACAATCTCCATCTAGTCCAAAATTGAAGATGTAAATTTGATGAGAAATTGAGGAGTTTAATCTTGTTTTCTTCCTTGACAGGAACCTGCTTGGGTCAAAGCAAAACGCATGAGGAACGCAACTCAAGCACAAGACATGTGCTCTAAGCAGCTTTTGAGGAGCATTTCAGGTGGTTAAAAGATGTTCAGTGAATTGGTGAAAAATGAGTGACAAGGGATATTCTACACGGTGTCATGTGAACTTTTTTCAATTCCGCCTTTAATGTGTAGGCATCTCACAGAAAATATACCAGAGATAGAAACTGGTGCTGGAAGCATTTTTGCAGCCAACGAGTTTTGGTATTTCAAACAAGTTTTTTTGCATCATTGTAGAAAATTGCATCACAAACTGAGTTTTTGTCTCGTTAACTTGAGAGAACCAAAAATATTTATCATTGTTTGCGAAATTTGTAATTTATTAGTGGGATCATTTTAGATTTTACAGATATAAACCAAACTTTCACATTAATGTAGAACCACCCCTTTTAACACCCCCTGATGGTTCAGGCAGCATGCATAAATTGGTTGTTGCAGCATCCAGTTTCGTCATTCCAAACCAGTTTTCAGATTGAATGAGGACTTCATTGAGATTTTGCATCGATTTACTTATCGAGCAAGCAGTCTGTAATGGCAAGTCATGATGACATTGAACAAAAGATTTTGGGTTCTTCTTCATCATCATCATTCAGAAAATGAACAGGGTCTTAATCAGCGACGAGAGCTTCCAAAGTGATCACTGACCTGGCGAGCATAGGTAACAACTTTCTTAGCCCATCTCTTGATCTCATCCTTGAACTTCTTTGAATCAAGTTGTTTCAATGATTTAATCCCTGGTTCCATTGAGATCTCCATGAAGGAGAAACAACTGTCAGAGCGCAGACGTTTTGCAGCAGCCATATCCTTCACATCTTCGTCGTCGCTTGGAGGAGCAATAGCTTCTTTAACAGACATGTCTATGGAGTTCTCTGCAAATTAATTACTCCTTCTAAAGCTTCCTCAAATTTATAGGTACATAAAACTTGCTTAGGAAGAAGGAAGGCTGCATTTTGATGCGTGTAGCAAAAAACTTCATTGACTTGAGACTTATTCAGCATATTCCTTTTGATTTAGGCTTACTAGTCTTATAGTTCAAAAGTTCCAGCCTGTAAACCCGTGTTGTTTTACATAGGCGCCATGTAAAACATATTGAAAAGGCTTCTATACCATTTTTTTTCCTTAATTTTTAGAATTTATATTTAATTAATTACAAAGTTAGGTATTTTCCAATCAAAAATCAATACTTAGCCAATATAACCATATTTTCACTATTTTATTAATTAACCATCGTTCATTTAAACTCTTTTTAAAAATAAAAAAAAATTCAGTTTCAATCCATATAAATTTTTATAATTTTTGAACTACCCATATGCGATAGGAAAAGTGAGAAAGAACCAGTTATAGTAAGACGGGATATAAATTTCGTGCATCACACTGGGCGTTTGTTAGTATATATATATATATATTATTGGATATTTTGAATGAAAATTCTTCATTTATTCTTTGTTTTTAATCTTTGTTTTGGATGAAAATATAATAAAATAATTGGTGAAATATCATTCAAAGTAATATCTAGTACATAAGACTTTTGCCGATGTAAAAGAGGTAAATGATAAACAATTAACATCAAACACTCAGTTGTAACAATATCAAAAAAAGAGTAAGTGATAAATTATCTTATTCATATTTTAAAGAGATTAATTCCGACATATCACTTGAACGAATGACAATAGATATGACGTTTGTGCTGGTTTTTTTTTTATTTGTTTGTTGTAATTACTAACTTTTAATCTAATCGGGTGTTAATATAATTCTCATGTTCGATATTTTTTACATCTTTTAAAGGTTAATCACTATTCTTGAGTTATGGTGGCCGATCTCAAAACTATAACGAGTAATCGGCCCAAAAATCTAGAAACATGAAACCAAAAAAAAATAAAAAAATTGGTGAGTTGTGACCAAGTTTCTTCTGGGTAAAATGACAGGTNAGTAATCGGCCCAAAAATCTAGAAACATGAAACCAAAAAAAAATAAAAAAATTGGTGGTTGATATGTCTTGTGAGTTGTGACCAAGTTTTTTCTGGGTAAAATGACAGGTATACATACTGGTCGACTATTATGTCACCCATTTGGAATACGCTAATCAACATTGTAATCTTGACTTGGATTTATTCTAAAACCGCGAGTTGTTAGGTACTGTGCACGTTTAGGTTTGACATTTTCTTTTTTGCACGGAAGAAGAAGAACCCTCTGTATGTGCTTGTTCGCTAAGTTATTTATTACTTAGTTTGCTATTTCTAATTTTTTTTTTAATTTTTTGAATACTGGGAATGATTTAAAATACTTGAACGCTACTAAAAAACAGGTGTCGAAGTTCGAACTTATCACTGCCCTTTATCAATACTCAATAGTCTTGGGTAACAAAAAAATTAACAAAATCGAAATTTATAATGCTCCGTTTGCTACGATAGAAAAATGGGAGGATGAAAAGTTAGAAGGATAAATAAAATATCATGTTTGGTAACGAAGGAAAGTAGGAAGGATGAATTAATTTTTCTTCCAACTCATCAAAATCAATCCCTTCAAAATTAGAAGGAAAGTGGATAGAAAGTTAATTATTTGTGTTGAGATGTATCTTATTTGTTAATATATTTTATATATACATTAATTTCATATAAAAATACAATAGTAAAATATGTATATATATTTTTAAAAAATTTTAAAAAAATTTTAAATTTTAAATTAAAAAAAAAATAAATCTTAACTAAGGGCGAAAATTTGAAAATTTTCGACTCAACACGATGACACGACTCGAACCCGATACGAAAATAAAGTGGTCAACTCGTAATTCGACACAACACAATGAATTAAATGAGTTAAATTATATTTGACTAATATTTGACACAAACTCGTAATGACTCAACATAAATCTGACACGACACGATTCAACTCGATTATCACCTCTAATCTTAGTCAGCACAAAAAAAAAAATAGTCATTTTTATTTTTCATCCATCTAATCAAACACAAATGAAGGAAAATGTATCTCTTATACTTTTCATCATCCCTACCAAACGGAGCATAATACTTTAATTTAGTACTAATGTATGAATTCTTTTGAATCTTAATTATAAGGTTAATGCCCACTCTGACAGTATTAAAATCCCTAATTGTGATTATTTTTTTACTATGTTACTATTTTTTGTGAGCGTGTTATTATGTTTTTAGTGATTATGTTACTGTCTTTATTAAATATGTTACTATTGTTATTTTTTAAATATTAATATTTAACATTAATATTTTGTCGATGGAGTCCAAAATAAATTAGAATAGTAAATTGAAATTGTATTTAATGGAATGTAATGAGTTTGAAATTTGAATATGAACTACTTTTAATAAATATCAATTTCTTGTTTTTAGGATAACATTTTTCGGATAAAGAAACATTGTGATTTAGAAGATTGTAATCGGATTTGAAGGCGATTATGAAGGAGATGTATATGACTAATTATTGTGTCTATAAACGTCGTTTATAACATTCATACAAGGAAGGGTTATAATAGTAAAATTGACAAAAAACGGACTTAAAACCAAATAAGTTTTCTTGACGGACTTATCTCCAAATAAGTCCATATAGAAGAATCAGCCTTCAAATATCCCTAAAATTTAAAACAAGTTGTGATTGTATAAGATCAAAATTACGATTAATGAGATCAAAACTATGACCTAATGAGTTCAAAATTTTTTAACAATATTTTAGGATCAGGTTAAGAAAAATTTATTCTTTATGAATATTCTAGTTCTGATATGAAAAATGTTGTTTCTGACTAGACTGGAAAGAGAATTATTTGAGATGCGTGTAAATTGACTCAAACACCTCTGACTATTGAACCAAAAAAAAAAAAAAAATTGGAATCAACCTAGATCAGGTAATGAATTGATCTCATTGACCTCAATTCACGAGAATTTGACCTAATTAAATTAAAACCTGACAAAATCTCCCACGCTACAAGGTGTTCGTGTTTGTTTTTGTCATCAATACCTTTAATGGACAAGAAAGTAAAGAGATCGTGTTAAACTTTTTACCCCGTGGGAAGAACAACAAAATAGTGTATGAATTACGTAACACAAGCAGTTTGAGAGGCTTATTAGTTCATTGTTTTTGAATGGTTGGTGAGAGTATAGGTAGAAATATCAGCAGCCAAAAGAAATTGACACGTTACTTTTTTCAGTTTCACTTTGGGTTGCTTACCAAAAGTAGAAACCACTTTCTGGGAAAGGTGAAACTGGGCATGAACATGAGCTTTGTTTCCCTATAAAAACTACCAACTCGCAAAAGTAGACATATATCTTCTGTATAATAAAGTACTTAACAATTCAAATATCATTTGTTATTTGTGATTGAGATTATTTTATATTTTATTTTAAAATTAATCTAACGATTAATATTAATACCATAAATTTAATAAAAAAAAAAACCCTTAAAAGAATATTTAAAATAATTTTTTAAAAATACTTGTAAAAATTATTTCTCAACAATTCTTTAAAAAAAAAAGTATTTACAACTGCTCCACCACCACCACCACCGCCACCACCACTACCACCATCATCGTCGTCGTCACCACTGTCACCACCACTGTCATCATGATTATTGTCACTCACCACAACCATCACCGTTTCCTATCACCATCACTACCGCCCACCACCTCACCTCCACTACAATCAATACTTAAATTCATTTATCTCTCTTCTATATTTGTGATTTAATTTTGAATAGGAATACAAATATGTTTAATGTTTACAATTTTTTATTACTTTGTGCCTTTAGACACAGACAATAACTAATACATATACATATATATAAAGAAGACTCCAATCAAATGAGAGAAGCACAATTATCTGAAGTTAGCATCATGGGAGAAGTGATTCCATATCAAGTACCTTATTCATCGACACCGAGCCAGGTTGATGTATTTGGTGCCTCTCACTCAACGACCCTACTAAATTAGTAGTTGTCGCAATGTGAGAGTGAGAGTTGCTTTAGGTAGTGATAGCAACAAACTCTAATTAGGGAACTGAGAAAAGGGAGCATCCAAAACCACATCAGTGAACAGCATAACCAACCATTCCATCAAAAGGCTTGAAGTCGAGCACGTTTTAAGAATGAAGTAGGGCGTATTAAAGGAACTCGATTCACAACTCATGCAAATTAACCCAAGTACCAACAAAAAAAATAATGGATGTTTAACTTGAGCACCAATCAACAATCAAAAAGATATGAATAGCATATCATCATCTTTCATGATACTAAATTGAAGTCCCACCATAAGAAATAAACTAGTTGAAAACCCAAGCATGTCATGGCTCTTGGCCAAAAATATAATACTATCAGTGTTCAAACTAATATTAGTTTCAACAAGTAAAATGGGTAGCTCTGGTACTCTAGGATGCATAGAAGACAAGACAATGACGGAACCAAAAAATGGAAAAGAACTCCTCAAGTTCACTTCCTACCACGGATCTTAACACCCTGCCTGTTCCTCTTCTTGACACCAGATTTTGCAACCTTGAGACTCCTGTGCACGGCACTCAACCTTGCAAGGGCTGCCTTCTTCAGATCTGGCCTGTAGTAGTTATCTGCCACCTGCAGTACCGATAAATAAAACATTGAAGAGAAAAATGAAGCATTCTCAAAGAACATCACATTCTTGAAAAACACCAGAGAGGTATATTATAAAGGAAAAACACATAAACTAGAACCGAGAACACCGGCGAAAACAACAAAGATCATCAAAATAAAAAGTATCCGTCCATTTTCTAAGATGACATTTGCAATCACACATCTTTCAAATCAAGCCAAACCATTTCAGCTGCCATCACTAGCAATAGACAGGACATGCATTACTAGAGCAGTAACAGAGTAGAGCCCAGAAGTCTGGCGTTAAAGACAGATTTCATTAAAGAACCCCACTAATAGGATTATTGTTTCATATTAGCTGCTCATTATTCATTTAGAAGATAGGAGTCAAATGTCAACCTGTCCCGGAAGCCAAGGTAAAAAATTTAAAACAATATTAAGAAGGTTCCAGCACAATTTTAAATGAAAAAAATGCACGAGATAAGTTAGAAGCAAACACATAAATTGGCCAATCAACATGAATAATCTCATCAAAGGTCCTGCGCTGAGCTCTGTGACTATTAAGTTCTACCACTGGAAGTCAAGCAGCATCCAAGAACTATTGCATCTAGTGACTTCCATAACTGCAAGTTGTGGCCAAATTAACAATGACAAAACCATGGCTGCTAGTCCAATCATATAGTATATTTTACATAAAACAAAAATAAAGTAAAGGTTCACCAGTCCCAACCTTAAGACTTGGTGTGTGCCAGCTCTTTTTTTCAGTAGCTCAAGCTTACTAAAACTCTTGCAATGAAGTCGAACCTAAAGGTTCAGTATGGTGAGGCATATGAAGTCCCTAGACAAGTAACCTAAGGTTAACCTCACCAGGCATTATAGCATTAATTACAAAGGATGAACTGTGCACAAACCCTAAACAACTTACTTTCGACCCTTGAACTCTGTTTTGCATGAAACGGATCTATGGTATGTGAGGTGCTATCCATTAAAAGTCGACGACACGTCTTAAACCCTGCACTCCACCATTGGAAAGTATTTTTTTGGGATAACAGAGCCCAACTTTTTGCTCAACTTGTGAGTTACATATATCATGAGAATATTAGTATTCCATCCGCAAAACTAATAATACTAATAGCTCTCAATGTTCCCACCATTCCCTGACAAACACAGTACCAGGAGTGTGAAACTGCATAACAGATTGCAATCACTGAAATATAAACACAAATGAATCCACAATTCGTTCATTAACAATCAATTAATGTAAACACCTTAAGAAAGTAACATTAAAATATAGACAACTTAAACCATGAAAAATATGGCTTCCTAACAAACTCATTACCTGGTTTGAAACTGCCTTTGCCATGCGGCGGAACTCCTTCTTCATGATAGACTTGTTAAGCAAAGTAGCAGGCTTGCTCTGCTTCTTAGTCTTTGTCGTTGCAAGCACCACCGAGTTATCTTTGCCTCCCGGTTGAATTGTAACAGTTTTCTTGTTTGCCAACCCTAAAAATATCAAAAAACAGAAAATTTAGAATACAGAAACATACAAACTTCAATTCAATCCCATCCAACAGAAGTAGAACCCTAAAAACTCCATTGACCATTTGCTACAGTATAGATCAAAATTAAATCTCAATTTAGCACTATTTTCACCTTGAAATGAATACAAAGTTTATATTCCCTTTTTCTGAAAACTGAACACCCATGACACTGAAATGCACTGCTTAACTAAGCCAAATCACAGTACCACAAAATGTTTAATATAGAAAATTTGGCTTTCTGGGTTAACATTAAGACAAAGTAAGCTTACACAATCCATTTATAGTGTTTTCAATTCCCATGTTTTCCCGGAAACCAAAGGAATGTATGATCTAAAGTTTCCCGCGTAACCAAACAGAGCACAGAGATAGTTCAAATGGATGATTAGAAACTAAGATGATCTAATGTCATAAGAGAATGACCAGAGTGCTTGTAGGAGTTGAGATTGTAGAGATTGTTGGGCTCTTTGCTGAACTGCACTTTGGCAGTTCCATTACCAAACTCCTTCACCAAGAAAGAGTTGTTCTTCTTCACCATCTCCCATATCAGCTGCCCCGCTACCGTCGCCATTTCTTTACAACACTCCAATCTCTGCACCAACACAACCGAAGACAATTAATTGAAAATCATTATAATTCAATCCGAGATTAATATACAACCAAGTTTTCTCACCGATGGAGAGAGAGAGAGAGTAGATTTAGCNGTGATGCATATGAAGTCCCTAGACAAGTAACCTAAGGTTAACCTCGCTAGGCATTATAGCATTAATTACAAAGGATGAACTGTGCACAAACCCTAAACAACTTACTTTCGACCCTTGAACTCTGTTTTGCATGAAACGAATCTATGGTATGTGAGGTGCTATCCATTAAAAGTCGACGACACGTCTTAAACCCTACACTCCACCATTGGAAAGTATTTTTTTGGGATAACAGAGCCCAACTTTTGNATAACGTCAGAATGACCAATGTACCCTTTTCTTTTTTTCTTTTTTTTAATAGGTTTAGGATTCCAATCCCTCCGATACTATTCTCTCCTCTTTAGTAAATCAATTACCATATACTGAAAATATTAAATATAAGAGCAATGCTATAGAAACTTTATTTAGAGGCTTAATTTAGGGACCTAATGATGTGACTTCAATATAATCATTAGATTAGTTGTGAGTTTCAATACTAAATGAAGTTCATAATCAATCTAATGATTGTATTGAATTAGGTTCCTAAATTAAGTCTCCAAATTAAGTTCAAATAGCATTTTCTTAAATATAATTGTGACAGAAAGTAATCACCATCACGTGATATCTTATTTCAATAAAACATAAATTATACCAATAATCCTTAAAATTTATCGCTTATTAAACTTTCAATTTAGTCTTCAAAATTCATACATTGCACTAGTAAAATCTTTCACCAACTTTCGTCTAAATTGTTGATGAAAAATAACACAAGTCAAGACGTGACTGATACTAAGGGTAATTAAGTCATTGTTTCTAAGCCCACATCCAAACACCTTTATTCATCTTTTGAACAATTATAAACCTAAACTCAAACACACTATATTCTTCTCCTTTCCTATTCATCTTCTTTCTCTCTCACGAGCATACACACACAAAAACTCACCCACAAAAGCTACACACCATACAAACACAAACTTTCTCTACCATTGTCATACCTAACAAAGCATCTTTCTCTATATCTCTTTCTCTCTTTCAACTCATTCCCACAAAGTACTTACCCACACAAGTAACACATCAGACACTATCTNTATCTCTCTCTCTCTCAACTCATTCCCACAAAGTACTTACCCACACAAGCAACACATCAGACACTATCTTTCTCTCTCTGCCATTACCAAACCCAATAAGAAACTCTTTCTCTCTCTCTCTCTCTCTCTCTCTCTCTCTCTCTCTCTCTCTCCGTGCAGACAACACATAGTCACACACACCATATTGCAAAAGTCAAGTTTCAGCCCAAGTTCATGAAACCCACCAACACCACCACCTGAAAATCCAATTCTCATCCAATTGTAAAACAAATCTGAAATCACAATCACAAATAAAATGATAAAACCTACTCAAAAATCAATATTGAAATCACAAGTCAGAATCAAAAATGAATTCAAATCAAAATTGCATTTGATATTGAGATTGAAATCAAAACTAAAACTAAGGTTGCGTTTGTTGAAGTTGTTAGTGTTGATCGAGTCTTTAGAATTTGTTTATGTTAGTTGTTTTGAATAATTCCTATTCTTTAGGGATAAGTTATTTGTTTTGATTCCTACCACGTTAATAGGCTTGAAAAGTGTGGGCTGCAGATTTTTCTCTTTTTTGTTATTGTAAGGCTACATATATAGCCAATCAAGTTGGGTAATGAAATAAGAAAGCATTCTCCAATTTTCTTTATGTTTACCAAGCAAACAGGTTCTTAACATCTGGTATCAGAGCCCCATCACAAGGGAGCTGATTGAAATTGAGAAGCAGCAGTCTTCTAAGGTGTGTAGTGACGAGAATAAGGTGACTGAGAATGGATTTGTGCAACCAACAATTCCAAAATTTGATGGGCATTACGATCACTGGTGCATGCTCATGGAAAATTTCTTGCGCTCGAAAGAATATTGGAGTTTGGTGGAAGATGGGATTCCTGCAGCAGCAGCAAAAAGTGTTCAACCCACTGAAGCAGAGAAGAAGGTGATGGATGATGCAAGGTTGAAAGATCTGAAGGCAAAGAATTATCTCTTCCAGGCCATAGATCGATCGATTCTAGAGACCATCTTGAACAAAGATACAACCAAAGGCATTTGGGATTCCTTGAAGCAAAAGTATCAGGGGACAGTACGAGTGCAAAAAGCGCAACGACAAGCTCTTCAAAAGGAGTTTGAGATGCTGAACATGAAGGTGGGAGAATCTGTGAATGAGTACTTTGCTCATACTCTTGCTGTGGTCAACAAGCTAAGGGCCAATAAGGGAATGATGAACGATGTAGCAGTCATTGAGAAGATTCTAAGATCCATGGCACCCAAGTACGATTACGTGGTGTGTTCTATTGAGGAGTCAAATGAGTTGGATGCTCTTACCATTGATGAGTTACAAAGTAGTCTTCTGGTACATGAGCAACGTATGAAAGCGCAAGTTGTGGAAAAGCAAGCATTAAAGGTTATTTTTTGAGAGTCTTCAGGAGAAAGAGGACGAGGTTGTCACAGAATTCANAAGCAGCAGTCTTCTAAGGTGTGTAGTGACGAGAATAAGGTGACTGAGAATGGATTTATGCAACCAAAAATTCTAAAATTTGATGGGCATTACGATCACTGGTGCATGCTCATGGAAAATTTCTTGCACTCGAAAGAATATTGGAGTTTGGTGGAAGATGGGATTCCTGCAGCAGCAGCAGAAGGTGTTCAACCCACTGAAACAGAGAAGAAGGTGATGGATGATGCAAGGTTGAAAGATCTGAAGGCAAAGAATTATCTCTTCCAGGCCATAGATCGATCGATTCTAGAGACCATCTTGAACAAAGATACAACCAAAGGCATTTGGGATTCCTTGAAGCAAAAGTATCAGGGGACAGTACGAGTGCAAAAAGCGCAACGACAAGCTCTTCAAAAGGAGTTTGAGATGCTGAACATGAAGGTGGGAGAATCTGTGAATGAGTACTTTGCTCATACTCTTGCTGTGGTCAACAAGCTAAGGGCCAATAAGGGAATGATGAACGATGTAGCAGTCATTGAGAAGATTCTAAGATCCATGGCACCCAAGGACGATTACGTGGTGTGTTCTATTGAGGAGTCAAATGATTTGGATGCTCTTACCATTGATGAGTTACAAAGTAGTCTTCTGGTACATGAGCAACGTATGAAAGCTCATGTTGTGGAAGAGCAAGCATTAAAGGTTACTTTTGGAGAGTCTTCAGGAGAAAGAGGACGAGGTCGTGGTGGAATTCGAGGACGAGGAAGAGGAGGAGGCAAGCGTAGCTTTGACAAATCCACTGTTGAATGCTATAATTGCCATAAGCTTGGACACTTTCAGTATGAATGTCCAAAGAAGGAGGCAAAAGGAAGAGCAAACAATGTAGAAGGTAATGAAGAAATGTTGTTGATGGCGTACATGGATGATAAGAAAGCCAGCAAAGAAGAACTATGGTATCTCGACTCTGGATGCAGCAATCACATGTGTGACAAGAGGGAACTTTTTTCAGATATTGATGGAAATTTCAGGGAGAGTGTGAAATTGGGAGATAATTCAAGCACGGAAGTGATGGGTAAAGGTAAAGTGCGAACACTGGTGAATGGTTTTGTACAGATTATTACTAGCGTATTCTATGTTCCAGGGTTAAAGAACAGTTTAATAAGCATTGGTCAGATGGCCGAGAAGGGACTTGCAATCCTCATACAACGAGGAATATGCAAAATTTAACATCCTGAGAGAGGGCTAATTATGGAGGTTATAATGTCCTCAAATCGAATGTTCAAACTGTTTGCTCAAACACAATTGAAGGAGGAAGCTTGTTTCAATTCTTTCATGGAAGATCCAGCTCGACTTTGGCACTGCAGGCATGGTCATCTGAGCTTTAATGGTCTGAAAATTCTTCTACAAAAGGGGATGGTGAGAGGACTACCTCGTCTTGAACTCTTGTCAAAAGTATGTGAAGATTGCTTGGCGGCAAAGCAATGGAGAGATCCATTTCCTAGGGAAAGCACATGGAGAGCTTCTCAGATTCTTGAACTGGTGCATGCTGATATATGTGGACCAATTAGCCCTATGTCCAACAGCAACAGAAGGTACATGATTAGTTTCATTGATGATTATAGTCAAAAGGTTTGGGTTTATTTCTTGGTTGAGAAGTCAAAAACATTTATTACTTTCAAGAAATATAAGAATCGTGTTGAAAATGAGACTGGTTCGAGTATAAAATGTCTTTGTACTGATTGTGGGGGTGAGTTCACATCACTTGAATTCACTATTTTTTGTAGTGAGAATGGTATTCGAAGACAATTAACAGCCGCATACACTCCTCAACAAAATGGTGGTGCAAAGAGAAAGAATCAAATTATCATGAATATGGTTCGAAGTATGTTTTTAGAGAAGAAGATTCCAAAAACATTTTGGCCTGAAGCTTTGAATTTGACAGTTCATGTTCTTAACAGGAGTCCAACTCCTGCAGTGAAGAACAAAACTCCAGAAGAAGCTTGGAGCAGATTTAAACCATCTGTGGATCACTTCAGGGTGTTTAGGTGTGTATCTTATGTTCATATTCTTGATTGCAAGAGGACAAAGCTCGATGACAAGAGTATGAGATGTGTTTTACTTGGAGTTAGTGAGAAGTCAAAGGCATATAGGTTGTATGATCCCATTTCTCAAAAGCTTATAGTAAGTAGAGATGTGGTGTTTGAAGAAGACAGCAACTGGGATTGGGACAAAAGTCATGAGGAAGCTATTTTGGCTGACTTGGATTTGGGAGACAATGACAAAGAACCAGATGCAAATGTTGGTGATGCAGATGCTGGAAATGGAGATNATTTGACTACTACTCGACTCGACATTATGTTTGTGGTTAGTCTTCTTAGTAGGTATATGGATCGTCCCACAGAGCTTCATCTTCAAGCAGCCAAAAGAGTGCTGAAGTATTTGAAAGGGACTTCTGATTTTGGGATACTATATAGAAAGGGCGGAAATGATAAACTGATTGCCTATATAGATAGTGACTACGCTGGAGATTTAGATGACAGAAAGAGTACTTTAGGTTATGTGTTTTTGCTGAGCTCAGGAGCTGTTTCTTGGTCATCGAAGAAACAACCAATAGTCACTTTGTCTACCACTCNGACATGACAAATTTAGCCATCTTTGCAGCCAATGATCCAGTTCTATTCGAAGAAGCAATAAAAGATGCAAAGTGGAGAACAACGATGGATGAGGAGACTGAAGCTATAGAGAAATATGATACTTGGGAATTGATGAATTTGCCTATTGGGGCAAAGAAGGTTGGTGTGAAATGGGTGTATAAGACCAAACTCAATGAAAATGGTAAGGTGGAGAAGTACAAAGCACATTTGGTTGCAAAGGGTTACACCCAAAAACATGGCGTGGACTACACTGAGGTTTTTGCACCTGTAGCANTCTGCTATTGAGCTTTCAAAGTTTCCTATATTACATGGTCGAAGCAAGCATATAGATGTCAGGTTTCATTTTCTTCGTGAGCTTACTAGAGATGAAGTTGTAAAGCTGGTCCATTGTCATACTCAAGAACAAGTTGCAGACATAATGACCAAGCCAATAAAACTTGATGTGTTCGTAAAGCTGAGAAGTCTTTTGGGTGTCTGCACAGATCCAAGTATAAACTGAATGAAAATTGGCATTTAGTTTAAGGGAGGATGTTGAAGTTGTTAGTGTTGATCGAGTCTTTAGAATTTGTTTCTGTTAGTTGTTTTGAATAATTCCTATTCTTTAGGGATAAGTTATTTGTTTTGATTCCTACTACGTTAATAGGCTTGAAAAGTGTGGGCTGCAGATTTTTCTTTTTTTTGTTATTGTAAGGCTATATATATAGCCAATCAAGTTGGGTAATGAAATAAGAAAGCATTCTCCAATTATCTTTGTGTTTACCAAGTAAACGGAGTTCTTAACATCCGTTTAGTAACTATTTTATTTTTGATTTTTTTTTTCAATTTTTGTCAAAATCAAAATAAAAAACGAAAGTGTGTTTTCATTTTTTTTTTCCAGCTAATTTGTTTTGAAAACAAGACTAAGTTTTGTAAACAAAAAATTAATGTTTTGAAAAACAGCAAAATCTAGAAACATGCGAGCACATGAGTGAGACTTTAATGAGGTCAGCCCTTCGAACTTCATTAGCAACAAAACATCCATTTTTTAGTTCTACCTAAAAAACCTTCTATGTCTCTCGTCTCTCTATCTCTCTCTTTCACGAAACCAAATGGCAAACGATTGATGCTCTCTATCTCTTCTAATCTATGCTCGATCTCTTTCGCTCAAGCCCAAATCCGAAGGCATCACTCTCTTAAAGATAATATTTGAACTATATATATATTGGAATAACTCGTGTCTAAAGGCATGGTGCAATGTGAATAGTTGTAAAAAAGATGTTAGTGGTTGTTGGATGAATTTATTTGAAAAAATTGGATAAATTTATTAAAACCTAAAACCTACCCTGTTTTATATTATAGATGTATATGTATATATGTATTTATATATATACACAGACACACATATCTATGTATATATAGCAATATATATGTGTGTTTGCATATATGTTTATGTGTGTGTGTGTGTTCTATTTCAACTATACTTCCAAAAAATTGGTATGTGTGTGTGTATCTATAATTGTTCTATACTAATTGTTGAACACTCCAAATTTTGTAATTTTTTGATAATTGTTCTATACTACTGGTTCTATACCAATGATGTTCATAGGAAAATGTTTAAGCATATGTTCATGGTTGTGTGGGTGTGAATTTGGTCTATGTGTGTGTCAATTTGAGTCTCACATTGTGTCAATTTGTTGTTATTTGTGTCAATTCAGAATCTTTATTCATCCTCATGCTATTCCACTTGTTTTATCACTATTGTTAATTGGTTGCCCAAATTTTGTATTATCATTAGATAAGCATGAACTTCATAGGGCACATATAGTGGATATTTCTCTTACCCAAATTGTTTGACATATGTATTCTAATAGCAATACTTCTAATAATTGCCGCAAGAATTCCTAACTTGAGATGGTTCAGTGGTGGATTTGCCTAGGCCTACTAGTCTTGAAGATCTTTTCAATTTTTTCTTGGACCTACTTATGTGATTCAAGTATTTTGATTTATCACTTACTTGATGAATGTATATGTAACGCCCCAAAATTCATCCCGGAAGTGTTATTAACTAAAAATCATCTAATTATGATAGCAACTATAATAATCATTAGATAATAAACCATTCATCCATTTGACAAATAATAAATAATAAAATCAATAAAATATTGTTACTTCTCCAACTTACAATTCAAAACCAAATTGTATCTAGTAGTAGAATAATTAAAATTAGTTGAAACATTATTTCACAGAAATCTCTTAAACACTAAACCAAAAAATAAAAAAATCATATTCCTCTAAGGTAGGGTTCACATCTTGATCCTTTAACGACTCGTAATCAATCTGCTTATCCACATTGATATCCTCTTCTATACCAAAATCTGTAAGTGTATTGTACGGGGTGAGTAAAAGCTTGAAAAAAATCCCTCTCAAATCCCAAAAAAGTTTTAAAACAATAAAAAAAGGCAAGTATCTTTTGGAAAATAGCATATATAAATTTTTGAGAGTAAAATCATGGCAATTACAATGATCTCAAGTGTATGGAATACAATAAATCAATGACAGGAATAAACATGCAAGAAATTAAAACAATCAATAAATAACTCAGTAACATCAGCTCATATTCTCATTTATGTTGGTTGCTTCTTAAAAATCTATATAACTATTATACCTCGTCCATACACCACAACCACACGATCTCAATTATTCCCCACATGGCACATCACNGTTGGTTGCTTCTTAAAAATCTATATAGCTATTATACCTCGTCCATACACCACAACCACACGATCTCTATTATTCCCCACATGGCACATCACAAACAACTTTAGGAAAGACTTATAACGTCTCTCACGATATTGACAAATCTTTCCCAAGAAAGATATATTATCCCTCAACGTCGAACCTACGTGCAAAATAGTTGTTACTGTCACAAACAACAATCTACTACAAGTGTTAAGCAACCATTTCACCCCCACTAGAATCGATTAATCTGTAACACTCTACGACAACTCTCAAAGGCAATTCAAGTCCAATACACCCAAACCATACAAGAAATGAAATCACAATTTTCTCATCAACTACAATCTTAACCAATCATAATTTTTATTAACAATTCAAATATCACAATTTCATGATTCTCAATATACTACAGTAATAATGAAATTAAAATATACAAGAGATCATATCAAGAAAACCTTCATAATTTCGATATTCAAAATTTTAGGATTTTGCCAAAAATCATAATTTTTTAGAACAAGAACAAAAACCTAATTTAATCAAGAATATAAGTTTAGAAATTAATAATCTATATATTTTTCACAATCAAACATGTATTTAGCAAACTAGGATTTTGAAAATTCAAGAACAAGTATTTCTTGAACCCAAACATATATTTTATTAAAAACTATGTTTCAATAATAAAGAAACCAAGAACTCATAAGTATTTATCATACAACTATTAAGAAGATTAAAAACATATGTAGATAATACTCTAAGTCTCAATGAAAGAACTCAAGAAGAATCTTCTATATTGATTCCGTAGTTTGTACGTAAACCTAGCATGTTTAATTTGTTCCAACGTAAGAATTCTCCTTCAATCTTGTATTTTTTTTCTTCTCTCTTACTCTCTAAGATTCTATAGGGTTAATAACTGATGAAATAGGATTAGAGAAGAACTAATGAAATTTTTGTAAAATCCACTTTTGTAGTTCTAGAAGTCTAGTGTCTGCTATAAAAATTTCAGATCAATCAGACATCAAAGTAGAAAGTTATGATCCAAACACTAAGGTAATATCAAATTCTTTCCTACCTGAATTCTTTTTAAAATGCACTTTAACTCTGAAATACTTCCTAACTTCTAATACACCTCATATTACATCTCCCAAAGTTTTTATTTCTACTCTTATGATCTATATAATTCATTCTTATGTCATTACAGATATGAGCATTACAAAATAATTACGTCACTAAATTAAGATAAACACGTGGGAGTTTACAGTATATATTGGGACAATAAATTTTGATTTGTTTTTTAGCAAATAATTAATATAAACCTATTAAATATGATATAAATTGAAGTAGTTACCAAACATATTTTCTATTTTAATTTTTATAAATTTTCAATCAAAAATGACAATCAAACAAATTTTTTGCTTTCATTATTTTTGAAAATTGAAAACTGAAAATATTACTAAACGCACCCTAATTGCATGGGGTGGTGTGATCGGTGGTGGGTGGAGTCAGCATAAGGACAGTCGATAATGAGGATTACATGGTGTGTGTGTGTGTGTGTGTCTGAACTGAAAGACAGAGGGAGAAAGATAGAGAACCTTGGCGAGATTAAGGAGTTGGTTGTGGTGGTGGGTGATTGCAGTGGTGGTGGGTGTGTCATTGGCGTTGAGGAGAAAGACGCAAAGAGAAAATGAGTTTATAGAATTATTTATCAATATATGTATATACACGCGTACATTTACTTGTATATAAGTATATGCGATTGTATTTAGCTAATTCACTTTATATCTGATATTACATATATACCCTCTTTTTTATAAACCTAAAGACATAAATACCCTTTAATGACATCATGGGTCAAGCACGTGCTATTTTTCGTCAATGATTTAAATGAAAGTTAGTGCAAGGGAATACACCGATGCAATGTATAAATTTTGAGAATTAAATTGACGAAATTAAAAGTTTAAGAACTAAAGTTCTGTAAGTGGTAAACATTAAGGATTATTGGTATAATTTACCCTTCAATAAAAAACCAAAAAATTGAGAACAAGTGAAACCCACATAATTTAATAATTATTTCATCCATGTGATATAATAACTATCACATATAAAAAAAAATAAAAAAAAGGGTAGAATTTGTCTTACCCATTTGTTATTTTTTCATAAATGGTAATACCATAGCGACAACAATGATGTCATATAAAACAAATATCTACTCAAAAAACTTAAGCTGTTGGAGATGATGTAAGTTAAGTATTTATATTTCAACATTTTCCTTCATGTGCAAGCTATATTTTGAACTTAGCACATAATTTTTTTTTAATAATTAAGGTGACAAAAAGGTTTGAACACAAAATTTCCTACTCTTATACTATATAAAACAATCATTTACTCCATAAACCATGAAGTTATAAAAGTACACAAAGTGAAATAAAATTTCACGTGAACTGAAGTTGTGGATCACCTACCCAAATATTAAAGAAATGCATTAAAAGACCTTTTGGAATGGTGACAAACACTAACTCGATATGTTTGGTGACTATAATGCGTCACATACTTATTAAAGTTTACTATTTATTTGACCTTTAAACGATATTATTTGCATTAATCAAGTTTTTGAATTATATTTTGTATTAATTTAGCTCTTAAATTATATCATTTGTGTTAATGTAGCCCTTCTGCCTAAATTCGCGATGAACTTTGACAGAATTCTTCACGTGCGAATCACATGAGTCGAAGATTATAGTATAATTTAGAAATCACATGCTGTGCACGTGAAGAATTCTGTCAAACTTAATGACGAATATGGACGAAAGGGCCATGTTAACATAAATAGTATAATTCAAGGACTAAATTGATACAAAACAAAATTTAGAGACTTAATTGACACAAATAATATACTTCAAAAGCCAAATAAATAGTTTACTTATTAATATCGATTTATGGCATGTTTAGGTCGACAAGAATCATACCAAAAGCCAAGATGCCAAAATTGCTGGTTTGAAACCGGCTCTTGATACCTTTGCAGTTGTGCTTTCTCTAAATGGTTTAGGCATGCATGAAAAGATTTCCATTAACAATCCACCCTGGATTTACTTTCAAATTATGTTGTTCAATTCTCAATTCTCAATTTTCGAGGTTAACAATTGACTTAATGACCATCGTCTCTGTCAGATCTTAAAATCGCAGATCCGAAACCTCCTTTACTCTTCCTTGTACTAGTGTCTAACCAAAAAAATTTCTCTATTCAAATAATTTATTTGGATACATCTCGCTTCCATTTTCCCATAAACAAAAACACACACACACACAGCAGTACCCTACCAATTAGGCCCTTAAACCAACAACAATTAAACCTGATTTCAGATCATCAAAACCTAACATCAGATTACCATCTTTATCTCAACTAATGGTACATTATATACATTTCCAGAGCAGCCTAACATGAGAGTACTTTGATTGTACTCCTGGTAAACTACACACTGAAATGTCATTGGCACTAATTATACAAGGAGGTACTCTATGATCAGGGCATAATGTACAGCACTGGTAATTGAACATAATTTATATCATGAATGTCGAAAAACTAGGCCGCCTAATTGAATCAAAACTCCTACAAACAAAAACACAATTATCCAGCTACTCCATTTGCATCCAAGAAACATATTTCATGGCTTGCTTGGTGTCATCACACGTTGGGCAGGCCGCATCGAACTGTTCAGTGTGGCATTTATCCTACTAAAAACAACTTTAATGGGGACACAAGCTATAGAAGGGCCCTTCAGTTTCTCTACCACGGGTTTCTTCTCCTCTTCGCTTCGCCCGTGAGAACCCGTTAGTGAAGATAGCTTCCGGATCTTTTTAGACAAAAGACTATTTTTCCTTGACTTGGGTGATTTTCTTGGTGAAACATGTGATTGCGAGGTAAGATGCTTGGCAGGAATCCTTCCATCTGAATTTGGCCTCATTACATAAGCCATTTCAACACCTTGCAATGTATTTTCACCCATGTCGTCATCTAACTCACAGCTGCTACTGTAGCATTCGGATCCACTAAATAGGAGATCAGAATGGCCATCATCCAAAACCTCAACTGCAAGAGGGTGGCCTATAATGGGTCGACCATTCAATTTGCTCATGAGGGAAATATAAGGAACATGCTGAGGACGATAGCTGGCTTTCACCTCCAGATTAACGTCATACAAGGACAAATCAGCATTGTAATTTCTGTGGGGAAAATCTGAAGACTCATATTTTGGATTGACTGTAAAACGGGACTGACGATAGGGCAACGACCTTTGGGGAGTTAGCCCCTCAGCTGTTGGCCCTCTCATATGAGGTTCCTTAGGAGAAACATGCCTGGTCCAACCTCGAAATTCCTCAATCTGGGTCTCTGTAGCTGGTCTGAACTTTGCTCGATAGGTGCAGCTATTTGAAGTGACAGATCCACCCATAGGGTTGCCATCAACTTTTTGGCCGAAGCCAAGAGAATAGACATCCCGTGGCTCCATAACTGTCAAGTCTTCATCAGGTTCATCATCCTCATCCATAGATTTTCTCAAAACTTGCTTCTTATTTTTACTCGTGTTCCTAGAGTTCCTCTTTCCTTTTGACTGCCACTTTGAAGTACCTCCTCTCTCTATCTGATTGCTGATATTATTAAGATCAGCAGCCCCAGAACTGGTAGAACCAGACTCATTTAATTCCTCATTTCCCAAAGATACATTTTCAACTTGACTGCTTTGACTCGATTGTGCTCCTGCACCAACCTGTTGCTTTTGCAATGCACAAGATACAAATAATGGAGAGAAGCCTGGAAGAAAAATCAACATATCAGAATGTGTAAACATGTTCGTTCAAATGAATCACTGCCAGGCACCATTAAATACAAAGGGAGTGGGAAAAATGGCAGAGTGAAGTAAACACCACCACAGATAAGTTGGAATAAATACAAACTATGACGACCATTATGATTTGCTCCACGAGAGTTTTGTAGACATCAGAAAATCCAAGAGCATTAGTGGACTGCAACTTATGGAATGAGGTTAAGGAGTAACACATATTGCTTACAATCCCCCCCCCCCCTCCCCTTTTTCTCTGTCCCCCTTTTTTTTAAAAAAAAAGAAACAAAACAGAAATCCTTTAAATTTTTGATAGGAAACCGATTGACTGCTAGCACCACAGCCCCACATGCAGCAAACAAGCAATAAAAAAACATGAGTGTAATAAGTGCCACTATACTCTTCATGATCAGGGTAAATGGTATTTGTCACTAGCACTTCCCTAAAAGCAAGAACATAGTCCAGTGATGATATAATCTGCAATGCTTGTTTACAACACCACGGAATGGACTCAAACTAAATTTACCCTATTTTTCCAATGACTGTGAGCAATATCATCTCAAGATATAAGAATTAGTTTATCATTATGATCAAGAATACCTCCACAGCTTTTTTCCTCCCCAACAAATGGCACATCAAATAGCTTGTCAGAAGAATCATTCTCAAGTAACCCTGACATGCTGGAAATTTCATTCTCCTTCTGTTTGCAATTAATAAGAGAAGCATCACCAGCATGTTCAGATGCATCTAAGGAGTTTCCATTCTCACATGAAACTCCTGTACTATCAGAGTTATTGTTAATTGCCATTGAAAAACTTTTCTTGGATTCATTAGAATCTAATCCAGAAACCTTGCCGTCAGATACTCCCAGGAGAGATGATCCAGTTGGACTGCCAAGTTGTTCACACATAACAGGAACAGAAACCATGGCTGTACTCTCCAAAACCTTTGTCAAAGTACGTCGACGGTGTTTCCTTTTCAAGAACTCATGAACGTGCGCCACTTGAGACCTCTTCCTTTTTGATGACACTACACCCATCCCAAGATCCTCCAGTCCCCTCATTCGCTTAGTTCCTTCTGCTCCATCATCTTCTGAATCATTCGGAGTTCTACGTGGCCTACCCTGCACAGATTGCTCCTTAGAAACACCAATATGATTAGGCTCCTCAAATGATACACCGGATTGAGACAATTCTTGCACTGAATTTGATTTGTCTTCAGAAATACTCAATTCCTCAGTCGTATCGTCAGTGTCTTCGTCAGAATGCAACTTGGTGGGCGATTCTTTGACACCATCTTGTTCCCCAACTTGATTCTCTACTTTTGAGGAGAAGTCCGGATGAGTTTTGCATTGGCGAGTACTTTCAATCTCAAGAGCGTGGAGAATCGCATCTTCCCTCCGAGCATATTTCACAGCTTTCTTAGAAGAATTAGCTGCAGCAGCCTTAGCTTTTTCAATGCAATCATCATATTCTCCGCAACGAAATGCCTTCACACGCTTAGATTTTTCAAGATTATACCAATCCCTAAAACCAAAAAAAAAAACAAATCTTGTCAAGAATGGAGAACAAAAGGAAAGTTATACATGCTTGTAATTGTAATAAAAACATTTCACCAATACATCCTTTCATATTGCATACAGAATTATTTGACCTCGTCTGTACATGACACAATTCACAAGTTGTTCTCATCAAGGAAAAAGGGTTTCCTAAATTACAATACAAATCTCTAGCTCTAACCCCTTTCGTATGTGCAATGCCTACTTAAGATATCAATATCTAAATTTCTAAAATACAAAACAAAATCTTACCCATTGACTTCAAGAAATTGGATATGGTAATCAAATTTAAGGAAGTAAACAAAATGAGAACTTACACGCTTGCATCATCCCTACCCAGAAGCTTCACAGGAGTCCCCAACCTCGGTGAAACCAAACAGCTTTCCGGCAACTCATCCTCACTCAAAATCCGGCCAGGCCACCAGGACCCATTTCGACGCCGGACCCAAACCAAACCGCCGACCGATGCATCAATACCCTTGTTGGGCTCATCAGAACTCCCCATATCTTAGAAACACAAAAAGCCAATTTAGAATCTAAAAATCCAATCTCAACCCTCCATCTTTGAGCACACAGAGTCCCCAAAAAAACCCACAAACCCTCCTGTATCACCAAATGCACATGCCCTCTTGGTTCTTACTGTAAAACCAAGCACACCAACAAAAAAATCCAACCCTGCATGCAACACGAAACCAAACTATATCTGAATATATAAAATAAAAGATTCAACCAAAACATAAGAAAACCAAATCACAAATACATAGAAAAAGAGAGGACAGAGAAAAACCTGGAGGGTTTATAGGGGAGAGAGACAGATCTAGTGGAGAGAAAAAAAAACGAGGAAAAAGTATGGAATTATTCCTAGAGAGCAAGATCTCGTGCGTTTCATCGTTGAACAAAATCTACAAATCCTTCCTGCTATTATTTTCACTTTTTCTTTTTTCAAACCATGCGTGTGGTTTCAGAGAGAGAGAGAGAGAGAGAGTACAACAAGAGCGGCGAGACAAGAGACAAAGTGGGTTGATGATGAAGAATGAAGTAGAGAGAGCGGCTTTGTTTGAATATGGATCGGTCTTACCTTTTGGTATCTTCTTCCCAGGCGAGAAGGAGAGCGAGCCCTTCAGTTTTTCAGAGAGAAATGAGAACAGAAAATGAGAGAGAGAGAGAGAGAGAGAGAGAGAGAGTGGGAGAGAGATTCTGTGGATTTAATATTGTTAATTTATTTTTTGAACAAGAGAGAGAGAGAGAGATAGTTTTGATCAGGCACGGGTGGTGATACGTTTACAATTTGTACACATGTCCCACTTTCTGTAATTGGGCCCACATTTACTCTTTAACCGGGTGGTGATAAGCTTGTGACGCATAGTTGAAGAAGGTGACTATAATAAAGAGGACGTGATTGAAGTCTATCCACGGTGACTTTTCACATTCGTACCTTAATTCCATGTGAGTAGAAACTTGCGAATAAAAAGGTAGAGAACAGTAGTCCTCGATTGAGGATTTGAGCTCTTTTTAGGTTTTCCATACAGCTTCAAGAGAGTTTCTGCATCCTCGTCCGGATACACATTAAACTTTGGTAGGAGAAATCGAGAGAGAGAGAGAGAAGCCATGACTGGTAATTGCTCGAAGTGATTTGATTTTGTCAAGATGTTTGTTTGCAGTTTTAGTTTCGAAAAAAGTTTGATTTTTGGTGTATATTTAGTGTTGATTTTTGTGATAGTAATGCAATTGTTTCAATCTTTATAATTCCTAATGATTTAAGGGTTTGAAATATTTTGTATGATTGATTTGTTATTGATGTAGTTGCTTTAATATATAGAGGACTGGGTGGATTTTTAGGGAGTCACCGATACCCAGAGACTGCAATGGCATCTTTTTTTATTTCTTTTTGGTAGTAAATCAAATGGGTGTTGTTCAATTTATCGTTTGATGGACGTTTAGAGGTTGATGGTTTCTTTGTCGAAAGACTATGAAAGGTCTTTGAGGATGATTGAAAGAAGAATGCTTTCAGAAAATCACATATAAAGGCGGATTCTTTAACTAATTCTGTAGTTTTACTTTGATTGAAATTACAGTCCATTCACCCAAAAAAAAAAAAGGAATGGCGAAGTTTGCATCAATCTATGAGGCTCAAATAGACTGACTGTACAGTGAATTGGTTATTCTGTGTAAAATAATGTGTAACCAACTGTTTACAATTTACTCGATGGGAAAAAATTAAAAAAATTGTTCCCAACATCAGCTATAGCTGTACTAAATCATTAAGACAGACTATGTGCAGGAGCAGGACATGGAAATTGAAGCACTTGAAGCCATACTTATGGATGAGTTTACAGGTTCCTGAGACTTATGGCTCTGGAAATTCTTGTTTTACTGGTTAACGTTACTGTTTTCTATTCTCAAATTCCGACATGTAATCAATGTGCCTTTGTGGTGGAATATAATTCCAGAATTACACTCCAGTGAAAGTGGACTCAACACTTCAAATCGGTGCTTTCAAATTACAATATCTCCTCAGGTATGTACTGTGTTTTGTCTCATTTGCCTTTTCGACTGATGGTTAACCCACATATTATCTATAGTGCCACATCTTTAAGAGAATTAAGTCTAGTTATTAAACAGCAGTGTTGTTTTTTTCTCATAGAAGAGGAATTCTTGCTATGGTTGGTGGGAACATCTACATTAGTGAGGAAAATCTTGTTCATGGTTTGCATCTCAAAAAACAATATTTGAAAACTATTTTTAAAAAGAGTTTTAGAAAACTGTTTTGGTGTTTTTTATGTCACAGAGCTTGTTTGATTAAATGATTCTAAAAATTGTACTACTGAATATAAAACAGTAAAACTTGTTTCGACAATAATCCAGAAAACAATTAAAACATAAATGTGGTGATGGTGGTGGAAGCGTGGTGGTGGTGGTGATGGTGGGAGTGTTGTGATGGTGGTGGGAATGTGTTGGTGGTAGTGATGGTGGTGGTGGTGGTGGTGGTGGTGGAAGTGTGTTGGTGATGGAAGTGTGGTGGTGATGGCGGTGGTGTTTTCTAAATTTTGGAAAGGTTTTTTCCAAAAACACCCAAAATAGCCCTAACTTGTTTTCTAAATTTTCCTACTTTTTTTACTCAGTTTTCAAAAAATAAAATAAACAACAACTAGTTAAACAGCCTTTCTCCTATAAACTATTTCTAAAAATAGAAAAACAGTTTTTCATATGCAAATTAAACTGAGTCATATTCTCTTTCTTGTTTCTAAGAATGATTGTTTTAACACTTCAAAATTTTTATATTCATCTATGTTTGACAGGATGATGAGGCAGATGAATCAACAACCCCTCCAGGTTCTCATTACAGATTTATTGCTGCTTTTCCCTCTTCGGAATATTTTGGACCCCTTAATAACCTCAGCTGTTGTCAAATTCCATTGCAGCTCAGTTGGGTTTAATTTTCTCTCATACCGAAAAATATCCCGATGAGCCACCACTTTTGAATGTAAAAAGGTTATTGACTACATCCTTCTTGTGTGCTTAGCAATTCACAAGTAGCAATTTTTATGTTCTTTCCTCCACTGTTTTATTATCGATAGAAAATACCCCATTATGATCTTTATTGTACTTACTGGTGTGATTTGGTGAATTTTTACCAAACTCTTGAATTACTGCGTAATATTATCCAAGTAACAAAAAAGGAAAGACCATCAGTTTTCATTAACTACTCAATGGTTACAATTGCCATATCTAAATAATAGCATCCCAACATATGAAACTAGTGTACTAAGTGAGTCTACTTGTAATTACTGCTCAGCGACAGCCCAATGACGATAAATAGTGTGAATAACCATTAGTTTACCCCTCTAACTGCCAGAGTTTCAGTTCATTACTTGTTTATTAGGTTCACACTGTCATGTTTTTCTCTAAAAACTATTCACAGCTACAGGCAAGATTGCCACCTGATAAATTCTTCAATTTGTTGGTGGGTCACTGCCACAAAACCTCAAAATTATCACATTTTGTACACTTAATAAAGGGTTAAATTGTCTAATTCACCCAAACTCCTATTCAGTATACATGGAGTATATATTTATGATAAAATTTTGCTGTGGTGACCTCTTGATTGGTTGTTTTTCAGTTTAAGAGGAATTCACACAGGAGATCTTAAAGCACTGAAAGAAAAGCTTGAACAAGAGGTAGATTTTTAAGTACCGTTTATTTTATTTGCAATACACTCTTTAGCATATTTACTGTCAATTAGTATTTACCACACCTCTTTTGTATGTAAACAAGGTTTGGCTATTTGTGTGGAGTTCATTGGCAATTGAATATAGTCGGAATGCCTTGGGAAGTACAAAAAATACCTGGGGCAATTAAAAAAATGAATTACTGATATTTAGAAAATGCTTGGAGTGCACCGATGCACACTCAAACATAAAAAGAAAAATTAAGTGGCAACACCATGAGCCTCTTTGGAATCTAAAGAATTGGACCACTTAAGTCAACTGAGCTCAATAAAGTCTTTATTGCAATTATTTGGATTCATTTACATAAATCTTGCTTCACCATTGTGTTCTATAAAGAGTCATATTTACTAGTTAAACCGTGATCTATTTTATCATTTTTTTACTATTTAATTCAAAATTAATTTTGGTCTACTTCTATCTCTCGTATTATAATCAATATATAGCAGATCATTTTTCTTCATTAAAGTCTAACTTTATTTATCTCCTATTGATGTTATTTTTATGGTTTTCGCGAATATACCGATTCCTAATTCTACCCGTTCTTGTTTTACCACCACGGTTTATTTGCATTGCCCTTTGGCGCGTGATCTTTGGAATAAGCTTTTTAACTATGCAAATTTGTCTTGGGTGTCACCAAGGGATATGAGATCTATGTATTGTCTATCCCATATTGCATTTGGGGAAAATAGAAAATGGAAGGTTCTTTTGCATAATACTTTTTTCGCTACTTTATAGGTGATTTGGAAAGAAAGGAATGCTATAAATTTTTAGGATAAACATGAAGAAGTTGAGGGATTATGGGATATAATTCATTTTTTGGCTCCTTTTGGACATCAAAGACCAAGGAATTTGATGACATCTTCTTCTTCTTTTTATTTTTTATTTTTTTTATTTTGTATTAGAACAAGTTGGAGAGCTTCATGTGGGTTGTAATTTTATTTTTTTTGTATGCTTTTCCTTAACAGTCATTGTTTTGGACTGTTTGTCCATCATTGACTGTTTTATTTTCATCTTTTTTGGTTGTCAATAAATTGTTGTTTTTTATCGAAAAACCATTACATCCTCGTCTTTGCAACACTTTATTTTTAGTGTGTTGTATCTTAGTTGTCTAACATTGTTGGTCTCATGACTGTGTTATAATGTTTACATTTTAACTACATCGATCACATGGCACGTCAGATGCGTTCTTCAATTTAGTCTATTTTGCTTTAATTTTATATGTATCTCATCTTTTCAATCGGTCGCTCCCAAAAGGTAATTGACCTAAAATACCAAAAGTGTTCACTCTTTGACCATTAGTTGTGTCAAAAAAAATGGAAAACTATTTATGTTTCCTTTCTCTTCCTACCCCGGGGTGGTGGCCCCTTCTCCTCTTCTTGCTTCATTCCCTAATGGTGAGTGAGTTTTTAAAACCCTATGTAACACCTTTAGGCAATGTATGGTTTAAGTATAACATTGTATGGGATTGAACAATAAATTCCATTTTAATCCATAGTAGTGGTAATAATTGGTCAACCACTTAATCCTATGCTAACTAAATCATGTTTGGATCAAGATTTGAATAAATTGTGATCTCATTATTCTAATACCAATCTCATGTCTGGATAAATGAGTAATGAATGGTGTCAAGTTAAAAAAAAAAAAAAAGGACCCTATGTCAATGCATAAATCTTTGGTCTATAGGGACACTTATCATTTTGGATATTAATATCAATCTTGCCTTGTATAATACCTCCTATTATATGTATTGGNTTAAAAAAAAAAAAAAGGACCCTATGTCAACGCATAAATCTCTGGCCTATAGGGACACTTATCATTTTGGATATTAATATCAATCTTGCCTTGTATAATACCTCCTATTATATGTATTGTTTTATACCAAGTATGGGGTGTGAAATGCCATTTTAGCAACTTACCACCGGTACTAAAATATCTTTAATGCCGTGAGTTAAAACTTGATCCAAACTTGTTATTAAATAACAATTGGATTAATTTAGTCAAATCCCATTCTATAATATCCCAAACAAACATGATTATTAAAATCCTTTAAGAGAAGACTATTGTTGCTGCTAGCAGCCTAGCAGATATTCAGTGTTTATAATTTGAAGCGATCATGCACTTGATGCCGCTTTTGACTAACCCTTTTTCTACAGGCATCTGAGAACCTTGGTATGGCCATGATCTACACACTCGTTACGTCAGCAAAAGAGTGGCTATGTGAAAGATTTGCTCAAGATACTGGCACTGAGAACACTGACGAAGAAGAGGCGGCAAAAGAGGATGTATGCTTTTTTGTCCTGCCTTTATTTCGTTCTCCAAATATTTCCGCCATCAGTGTTTCCCAGCAGTGTTTAGAGTTCTAGTTTGTGCATGCAAGACTTTCTAATTTTCTTGAATTGTTTCCCAGCACATTTTTAGTATTTTGGATGTTCGTGTTAATAATAATTCCATTCTAAGTGATTAATGGGTTTTACCGAACCTCTCGTGCCCCTTTGCATGTTCAGTTCAGTTAATTTTATTCTACTCATGCATGTAGAGTGACTGACATAGCTTGTAATAGCCTTGGCAACAGAACTGTTTTCTTGCTCACTTGTCAGAAGAAAGAAAAAAACTTTTTTCTTGTCCAAAGATTTAACATTCTGCATCCTTACTTCCAAACAAGTCATGCTTGTGCTTGCACAGGCACACTCTGAAATACGAGCAAGTCAAAATCATTGTAAACTTTTATGGGGTGAATAATCTTTTTTTGGGGATCAGTATTGGTACAGTGCATAACATTGTAGATGTGTATCTGATTGTTAGTTGCCATGCATGGAGAGAAGTCCCAATGGAGTATTGAAATATGTACCTTCGAGATGTGGGGAGACATGATAGGCCCCCATCAGCACACAGACTCTATGCAGTCCAACTGACCACTGGTACATATAGATGCAGCAATGAGCAGTTGAATAGGAAAAATTTTAACAAGCTGAAATATCAAAATAGACTAGACCATTTGGCCATTATCCAATGATATCTGTAGATAGGTTAAGAAACATGTATAGGATTCACTGATGCTAAAAGTAGGGATGTTGGATGGGTTGTGGCTTGGTGGAAATAAATTAACTTCGAAAATGGGTGAGGATGTGGGATGATAGAGGTTTACTGAGTACAAGGTGGGAGTCCTAATGAGAAAGCCATGTTTTACACAGCAAAAACCCCGGTTACTGATTCCGGTCAGTTGCATCAACTATTTGGTCTGTGTGATTCTTGACTTCATAAGTTGGAACAGTCATCAAAAATAATGGAAGGTAGTAAAAGAGGGTGCTATTTTGTTTCCTTTAATTCTGTGTATCAACTTTTCCATTCTAATCTAGAAAAAATACAAATTGCAAAACAATGTTCATAAAAGGCCCTTACTTGGTTTTGGTCTTGTCAATCTTGGCCAGTTAGATTGGGGATTGAGTTAATTGTACATAGCTGTCCAATCATACATGTACATGCACTCGTTCACTTGAGGCACTTGACAGCTAAGCTTTTGACATTGCAATCTATTTTTGAGTTGGTAGGATAGTAAGGGAAAATGTGAATCTTATGTGTTTGTACATCTCTGATGCCTCCATTGTCATTTGACCTTTACACTTACATATTTAGGTCGCATCATATATTGATTTCAGATAATTGTACCGCATGGAGAACCAGTCACCGTTGATACATTTCTAGCATGGCGAGAAAGATTTGAAGCAGAATTAGCGTTAGAGAGAGCCAAGTAAGTTTCTGCATTAGTCTTCTATTTGGAAAAAGAAAAGCAAAAAAAGAACTCATCTTCAAAGCAAAGCAATGGGTAATTTTGTCTATGCAAAACACATGACAGTTAATATGATGCTCTATAGTGCAAAAGTAACTGATATGGNAAAGCAAAAAAAGAACTCATCTTCAAAGCAAAGCAATGGGTAATTTTGTCTATGCAACACACATGACAGTTAATATGATGCTCTATAGTGCAAAAGTAACTGATATGATACTAATTTGGGTGGTTTAAAGTGAACCCAATGGGATCATGGAAGATTTCTGCACCCTTACAAGCCATTGATAGTTTTAAGGGAATTTTGCTTCCAAATTAAGCACCTATAAACATTAGGGGTCTTGCATCTGTGGAATATGACCTAGATTGCATGGGAGCAGTTGGAAGATTAGCACTCCAAGAATGCAGAGAGAAATGGAGGCAGGGGGTGATGGGGAGAGATTGGTACACAAATTTACACCTTGGCAGTTTCATGTTCTGTCCTTGCTGTTGATGTTTCATGTCATATAAAATGCTGGTCAATACTTTTTAACAGAGTTAGTCAATGTTATCTGCTTGCTTTTGAGCCTTTATCTTCATGATAGACAACCATGCTCCAACTGTTAGGTTAATGCCCGAGTCAGCACTTACAGCACCCAAGGAAAAGAAGCTCTCAGGCAGACAGTGGTTTGAAAGTGGACGAGGCACTGCGGTACTTTATTCTGCTCATGTCCTTCTTTTGTTGTGGATGTATTCAACTATATCTGCACTTTGATTAATACTTGTCATGGTTTTGGGATTTGGTGATTATTTTTGTTGCTCAAGTTTAGATTGGATTGGTTGTCAGAATCCAAAGAAAATTCCAGTGGAAAAAATTGGCTGTAGAGTCACAATATTTGACAGAATTCAGAAAATACAGTGTTAAAAACGGCACTTTTAGCGCATTTTTATTATTTGGTCAAAGTTTGGTTTATCTTCCTTTAAAGTCGGTCAGACTGGGTGGTTATGCAAGAATTTACCAGGGTACCAAAGAAGAGCAACTAAGTAGTTGCTCACTGGGTATGTGTGAAGGAGTGGTATCTCCGTGGGCTGGGCTCACTAGGAAAACAAAAAGATGGGAAGTGTGAGTTTTGAGGTCTTTGAGCTTAAGAAGGATCGTTTTGTTGGTTTGACTAAAGCTCCCTATAATAGATTATAAGCCACGAAATCAAACCACTTCTTCACAGTCTCTACACCATATGAATGGTAGTATGATGATATGGTTGTTTTTATACCGTATATTTAATACTGAGAGGTTATCATTCTTTTGGGGTGTAGTTGTGTAGAAGATTGGGATGATGATAGAATTTGCCAAATGTATTAATTGAATGTTTTCTCTTCTCGTAGAAAGGTGCAGCGCCAACCACTGAAGGAACTGAGGACGAAGATGAGGAAGACATTGACTTTGATGATGATGATGATTTTGAAGGTGATGATTACACTGTGGACTCTCCCCTCTCCCACCTCCTCTCTCACCAAGTCTAATTGCTTACATAAAACAATTCATCTTTGTTTGCAGATGACGAAGAGGATATGCTTGAGCACTATCTGGCGGAGAAATCAGACTCATCCGCTCATTCTTCAGGGAGAGGCAATTAAAAGAAATAATATTTTGTGATTGGGCAACACCCGGATTTACTTATCGAAAAGAGTGACTGAGGGACACCGATATTTAGTTGGCTGTGAATCCTAGATGATTTTGGCCTTTGTATGGTATCAGAAAAAAGACCGATCCCTCAGGAATTCATACTGTACCAAGTTTGGGAGAGGGCAGGTTGTATGTAATGTAAGTGAATTTGGGTTTTAGAAGATGAGTTTTCTGAAAGGAAGAAAGAATCTCAGGAAAAACCTTTGCTCACCCAACTGTAAGAACTTCTGGCCTTAATGTTATCGTTCACCTGGTTGATTTTTTTTCTATGCTCAGAAATAATATATCGGTTTGTCTTTCTTGATTATGTCTACCCCTCATTGAACTCATCTTTTGGAAAATAAAAAAAAACAATTGTAATCCTCCTGGTTCTGGCTTGCAGATTGGTGCCAAAACTTGGGACTAAACATCGAATGGCTGGAATGTAGGGCATGACCATGGCTGTCAAAGGCAATAAGATAAACTACCTTCAAACAGTCTATGCATAGGGTTATATGAAATTTAGACAGCTATTTTGTGCATATATATTTTTTTTTTTTTGGGCTAAGTTATTTTGTGCATATAGTGGGCATGTTTAGAGTTTTTTTTACACTGGTTTGAAAAGTTTCGCAAAAAATATTAGAGTTTAAAAAACCTCTTAAAATCGTTTAGGGTGTTTTTTAAAAAGTTGAAAAAGTTAGGAAAGCAAATTTTGAGTCATTTTTTTAGCTTTTTTGTGTCAAAATAAATATATAATTATATGTATATATAAATTATGTATAATAATTTTTAAAATATAAATTTTAAATTTGTTTACATCACTAATAATATTTTAACAATATAATAAATTAAAAAGTTAGGTGGTNAACATCGAATGGCTGGAATGTAGGGCATGACCATGGCTGTCAAAGGCAATAAGATAAACTACCTTCCAACAGTCTATGCATAGGGTTATATGAAATTTAGACAGCTATTTTGTGCATATATTTTTTTATTTTTTTTGGGCCAAGTTATTTTGTGCATATAGTGGGCATGTTTAGAGTTTTTTTTACACTGGTTTGAAAAGTTTCGCAAAAAAAATTAGAGTTTAAAAAACCTCTTAAAATCGTTTAGGGTGTTTTTTAAAAAGTTGAAAAAGTTAGGAAAGCAAATTTCGAGTCATTTTTTAGCTTTTTTGTGTCAAAATAAATATATAATTATATGTATATATAAATTATGTATAATAATTTTTAAAATATAAATTTTAAATTTGTTTACATCACTAATAATATTTTAACAATATAATAAATTAAAAAGTTAGGTGGTACCTGCGATATATCTCCAAAAAGTTTTTAAAAAACTCATTAGTCTTTTGGGTCCAAAAACATGTTTACATAAATTTTCGGGTCTAAAGAGCTGCTGCATAAACTAGTGAAAAAGTTAAAATTCAAGTAGATCTAATTTAAATTTATTAATAATTTTTTTTTTTTTTATAAAATAACTGCATAAAAGAACAATGTAAAAAAAAATCAGAAAATAAAATTCAGAGCCGTCANTTTGAAAAGTTTCGCAAAAAAAATTAGAGTTTAAAAAACCTCTTAAAATCGTTTAGGGTGTTTTTTAAAAAGTTGAAAAAGTTAGGAAAGCAAATTTCGAGTCATTTTTTAGCTTTTTTGTGTCAAAATAAATATATAATTATATGTATATATAAATTATGTATAATAGTTTTTAAAATATAAATTTTAAATTTGTTTACATCACTAATAATATTTTAACAATATAATAAATTAAAAAGTTAGGTGGAACCTGCGATATATCTCCAAAAAGTTTTTAAAAAACTCATTAGTCTTTTGGGTCCAAAAACATGTTTACATAAATTTTCGGGTCTAAAAAGCTGCTGCAAAAACTAGTGAAAAAGTTAAAATTCAAGTAGATCTAATTTAAATTTATTAATAATATTTTATTTTTTTTTTTATAAAATAACTGCATAAAAGGACAATGTAAAAAAAAATCAGAAAATAAAATTCAGAGCCGTCATCTTTCAATCCAAATCTAAATAATCAAAGCTCTATTGCCGGTGTTAGCCAAAAAAAATGTAGTAATAATACAAACCCTCGTTAGCACCAAAAAAATATAAAAGTTAGCAAAATTAAAGAAATTATTTATGTATTATCTCTCACAAAAATTATGATAAAATCTCGTAAGCTCTTATTTTCTTTAAAGCTATACACTCACTCTATTGGATGAAGACTGATTAAATCTAAAAAAGAATTGAGAAAAGTCTAAAGAGAAGAAAGATAGGAAAATGAATAAGAGAAATACCAAGAGAAAAAATCCNAAAACTCATTAGTCTTTTGGGTCCAAAAACATGTTTACATAAATTTTCGGGTCTAAAAAGCTGCTGCAAAAACTAGTGAAAAAGTTAAAATTCAAGTAGATCTAATTTAAATTTATTAATAATATTTTATTTTTTTTTTTATAAAATAACTGCATAAAAGGACAATGTAAAAAAAAATCAGAAAAGAAAATTCAGAGCCGTCGTCTTTCAATCCAAATCTAAATAATCAAAGCTCTATTGCCGGTGTTAGCCAAAAAAAATGTAGTAATAATACAAACCCTCGTTAGCACCAAAAAAATATAAAAGTTAGCAAAATTAAAGAAATTATTTATGTATTATCTCTCACAAAAATTATGATAAAATCTCGTAAGCTCTTATTTTCTTTAAAGCTATACACTCACTCTATTGGATGAACACTGATTAAATCTAAAAAAGAATTGAGAAAAGTCTAAAGAGAAGAAAGATAGAAAAATGAATAAGAGAAATACCAAGAGAAAAAATCCAAAAAAAAATAATAATAATGTTTATAATTGTGTATAATCATGTTCATATTTTATGAGATTTATATTATGTATAAATTATGTTTAACAAGTTCTTGTTGCGTTTACCGTATTGATAGCATATTATTTACTAGAGAGGTAGACTCGCTCATTTATCGTCCAAATCTATTAATACTAAATACTCTCCTAATTTTACATTAATTTTGTGACATATTTGCCAAATATAAAATTGTGACTTGTGAACACTACGAATAATTAGTACGATATATTCAAATAACGAAAAAAGAAAGTCTTTAGCGTAAAATGATCCCATGTGATTCAACTCAAACTTTTTTTGGTGTGTAAGGCAATCTGACCATCCATGTAAATTTGGTTCGAGNAAGGCAATCTGACCATCCATGTAAATTTGGTTGACCTTGGCTTAGCAACGAATGAAGGGAAGCTCGAAGAGCTTTCTCCGCCAGCGGCTTATGTAGTGGTCGGCATTCTATAAGCGACTTTAATCAAATTTCTGTTTCAATTCACATCGTTGAATCCAAGAGGGAAGACATATACGACGAGGATGGATTTGCTAGAGAGTTGACATCAAATTGGCCTACTTAACCTAAAAGTCTACCAAAATACAAAGATGACAGATACCAACTTACATTTAAAATACACAAATACCCCTAAATCTTCTAAAATATTTCAGTGGGGACAATATCCTAAAATTTTGAAAATTTTAAATACATCCCAAAATTTTTTTAAATTGCAGTGGGGCAGATACCCCCACTGTAACTCCGCCCCTAGTTGAAATCCTTGATAGAGAATATATTATTCCATCGTATGCAATCTTCCCCTAAGCTTGAGGATTACAAGTCAATCATTATGAGTGAGATCGGTCATCCCTTACTCCATATGCGATCTACCCTAAGCTTGAGGATTACAGGTTGATCGCTATGAGTGAGATCAGTCATCCCTTACTCCATTTCTTTAGAATGGGGGGATGGTTAAGAACAGCTACTGCCATTCATACTCCCCCACTTCCTGCTCCGACTAGAAAAAGGCCCTACATAATACCATTATGTATAAAAGAACTCAACTTTCAAAAGGCATTCCAGCCAATTTCTGGACAAAAAAAATANTAGAAAGAAACCTGTTTTCACTTTTAGCATATTAAGCCAATTAACAATCAAGATGAAATATATTTGGGTGAACAAAGTCCAAAAGAATAATCATTTCAAAATAAACCACAGGCAAAGACATACGCAGAAAATCTACCAACCTTGAACGCAAGCAATATTATGTGCAAGTCTTTGCCTCTAAGGGGAAGTTTCGCTCATGTTTATGCATTCCATAATATGCTTCTATATAAATAAGCCAGAACTATTAACAAATTACCAACAACTAAATGAAGTTTGGCTCATGTGTATGCATGCTGCATACATCCCATAATATGCTTCAATATTACTCCCTCCGTTCCTAAATATATGTCGTTTAAGGTTTTTGCACAGGAATTAAGGAAGCTATTAAATAGCTCTACTATGAGTAAAAAATAATTGCACAAAACTAAAATACATTTATTCAATACGTATTGGGAAGGAAAAAAATAAGAAAGGCACTTAANAAGTCTTTGCCTCTAAGGGGAAGTTTCGCTCATGTTTATGCATTCCATAATATGCTTATATATAAATAAGCCAGAATTATTAACAAATTACCAACAACTAAATGAAGTTTGGCTCATGTTTATGCATGCTGCATACATCCCATAATATGCTTCAATATTACTCCCTCCGTTCCTAAATATCTGTCGTTTAAGGTTTTT
>CAUOFW020004369.1:173841-239512 GCA_963454935.2 Ilex paraguariensis | reverse complement strand
GGGGGGGGGGGGGGGGGGGGGGGGGGGGGGGTACCTAGCAGTGTTGCTGTTAGAGCAACAGGAACTGCCATGTCCCAGCAAAAAAAAAAAACAAACTGCCATGTCAAATCACAAAAATGTAGTCGTAAACCACAAGTACATCTCCTGTACATGTGCCAATACCATCTCGACAGAGTACAATCCCAAAATTTCCTCTTCTCATATTGCTCTAAAGCCATTAGCATGTCCATCGTGTGTCATGGCCTTTCGACTTCACCTCCATCAGATTAACCCGCCTTCAACTTCATGCCAAATAAGGCCAGGGTTAAGGCTGCTTTTTCCGAGTACAGTGTAAATCGATGATTACCTCCATTTCTCCAGGGAGCCATTCACATTCATTTACAGTGGACTCCCACCATCATAGGGGCATGGATGTCTCCAAATACACCCCTCAAGTAAATCCTAAATTCAGGAGAAAGCATCAATCTTTTGCNCACATTCATTTACAGTGGACTCCCACCATCATAGGGGCATGGATGTCTCCAAATACAACCCTCAAGTAAATCCTAAATTCAGGAGAAAGCATCAATCTTTTGCATATGAAACAGCGTAGTCCTTAATCATCTGCTTCAAATGCTGTGCACACAAATCATAGTTAATAATTTAATCAATTGACAGGAGGCTACATTAAAATGTTGTAATAAATCATCCACATATGGAAGTAGCTGGTTGGATAATGACCTTTAATTCTTCATGAAGCACGACGAATATGTTCTTCTGGCGTTTATGCCTCTGCACAATTAAATTGTTACGTGATCCAGACAGCAAAAGAGCAAATAGACAAAGACACAAAATATTGCAGTCATTATTCAGTCTAATAGGGAGCAGCAGACCTTCCTGGGAGCAAGTCTCAAACAACTCTTCTATCAAATTTTGGAATTCTAAATATGACAACAAATAAAGTTGTTCACCTTTTTCAATAAGAAACTGTTAAAACGTTTTAAAAAAAAGTTGTGGTAAGTCATAGTTTTGGTTAAATACTGGTCCAACACTGTTTGCACACTACTTAAAAAATTTNTAGTGGTAAGTCATAGTTTTGGTTAAATACTGGTCCAACACTGTTTTCACACTACTTAAAAAATTAAATTGAGTTCACATAAAATACTAAAATGAACATGGGACTTTGTATGAAGACCGTAATTCCTGATACATTCAACTCCAGAGCACCCAGCTCTTTCTCACAGCACAGGAGAGACTGTATAATTAAGTTCGTCAATTGAAAACAAAAAGGTATAACTATATAACATGGTTAAAAACCCTAAAATTCCCAGTAAGTGTAAACCCCCCACAATCTACCTGTGCAGGCTTAAGAGTTATCATCAGCCAAATTAAACTGGTCAGGTCAGTAAAAGCAGTTTCAAACAAGCAGGTTTTCACAATACTAGAACTGTCATAATGATTCTAACATAATAAGGTCTTCAACTGAGAAAATAGATGGGCATCATAAGAATTCTAAAAAAAAAACATGTGCAAAAATTAAAATTTGATCAGGATTGCCAAAATTCAAATCTGTTGCCCATGCTCTGGGTCAATTCACCGAAGCATATTATCACCCACATATGCAAAAGCAACATCAGAGGAACAAAAAATATAACACTACCATTCCACACTGGCGATAGGAATCCCTTAACTGCTCCAAGATGCTATAGTATCTCTCCGCATCTCTCCCTTTAGCAATTTCAAGTTCCCTCCCAAGTTTATTGAACTCATTCCTGAACATTTAAGAATCAAACCTTTCTTTCAGATAACATAATTTTGACAAACTACCAGATTCCATTGTCCACAAAAACAGAACATGAATCATNCCGCATCTCTCCCTTTAGCAATTTCAAGTTCCCTCCCAAGTTTATTGAACTCATTCCTGAACATTTAAGAATCAAACCAGAATCAAACCTTTCTTTCAGATAACATAATTTCGACAAACGACCAGATTCCATTGTCCACAAAAACAGAACATGAATCATTTTGAAACCTTGAAAATGAGCATATATAGTTTCACATACCTGTAGGATTCCAAGATTTTGTTCAACGAGCAGTAGCTATCATACTTCTCATGATACTCCTGCACATATTCCTTATACCTAAAGATGCATACAGAAAAAAAAAAAAACATGAAACAATACCAAATGTGCAACATTCAAGTGGGTACATCGCACACGCTATTACAGATACTGCCAGCATCATTATTGTCAGAATTATATAATACTTACTGAGAAAAATTCTTTATTGGTCCCTTTAGCTCCGGCCCCTCCTTCTCATACTTAGAATATGTACAGCTATTCTCATCCGAAGAAGATTCTCTCCTCTTTCGACCATTGTCATTTCTCTCCGTCAAAGAAGCATCCCTTTGTACCTCAGTGAAGTCAGCCAATGTACTACATTTTTGCTTTTTACTTCCTTTTGTAGAAGGGGAAACTGCACCTCGTCTAGAATCATTCTGTAGTGGTGCACTGACAGGCACCTTCTTGTGTGTATCTTCATACTCTGCCGGACCGATTCCTCCAACTTCGTTGTGTCTATTTTTACCATTCACGTCTGCTAACTTATTAGAAAGGGTCCCAACTTCACTATGGTCTATTCTGGATAGGTGCTGAGGCTGCTCAACACCATGATAAGATCTTGCAAACTCTTCGACATAATGTTCAGGGGTCCTCTTTTTAGACAAGTCCTCAGCATTGCTAGCAATCCCAATATTTGAATGGGGTGGGGATGGCTTTCTTGAATCTGCAGTTGTTTTCCCAGCAGGTTTTCCTTCACCCAAATCTGAATTCCGGTAATTTGACGTGGCTTGCTTGTTCTCAGACTGTTTGAAGGAACCTTTCCTCTCAAATCGCATTTTCATTCCGGGAGTTTCCTCCGGAAAGGGCTCACGAAATTCACCCAATTCCAAGTCTGAAAGTTCCCTTTGGAGTATACTACCTCTCCCATTAGTGACACCAGATCTGTCCATACCAGTCTTGTTGCTATCATTGGGGGAAAATCTTGTGTTTGAGTTTGAAACTAATCCAGCCTCTTTGAAGTTCCCAACCAATTCACCTTGTTTCCTGTATTGGGAGTCAGCAGATGTTAAGTGCCTATCTCTGACACCACTTTGTAGCTTTTTCTGAATGTGACCATCTTCAACTTGTGCTTCTCTATTAACTTCATTTTTCTGGGTGGGAAAACCTTCATGCATTTCAAGGCTTCTTTCTGAGTGCTTAGTACTGCGGCCCAATCTCTCAGCATGCTTACCAGGCCTGTCTGCAGCAGCAGGAGGATCTGCCCGTGTACTAAGATCAACAGATCTTCGACCTGAATGCTGAGAACCAGAAACAGATTTTCCAGGAATTGCTTGGTTGTAACCTTTATGTAAGTCAAAATCAGTTCCATCCCTGACCGGTATATTCATCATCATATGGGTTGTAGGGACCTTGTAAGGTCCTTCAACTGGACTTTCGTGAGATAAATTGTGAGGACTCAATGTGAGAAGGGGGTTCCTGCCCCCAGAAAATTGGGGTTGAGCCAAGTTTTTAGATCTTTTTGCCCGTTCCATATTATTATCAAAATGCTTCCCACTAGGTACTCTTTTGGATTTACCTTTGGATACTTTCTCAAAGCTCTCAGGCTGTTCATCCTTGAAATCAGCCCTAGCCATAGTTTCCTTTTCTCTATTAAAATTTCCTCTCCGGACTTGATTCTTTTGATACTCAAGACGATCTGGTGAGGAGGGTTTGGTCTCTTCCAAAGGTTTTTCACCTTCTTTATTAGGAGCTGAATTAATAACCACAGCCATTTCAGCTTCATGCTCATCATCAGGCAAATCTTTCTCAATCTCAACTATATCAGAACCATGCCCATCATGATTTTCATAAATCCCATTATGAACAGGCTCACCATCAGGAGTTCTCCAAGGAATTGGTGATGTAGATAACCCAGGTTCAGATGTTTGCAATTTGTGCTTCGATTCTTTGTCATCATCACTTGTCATAATATCCACATCCTCATCAGACCCCTCCTTGCTGTTGGAAGAGGCATCACTTTCACTGTCACTGCTACTTCCACTCAAACTTCCTATTGGGCTTCTACTTTTACTTTTACTTCTGCTTCTGCTTCTGCTATGGCTTCCACTGTCACTACCACTAGCACTGCTGTGACTATCACTGTCACTGTCGCTTCCACTATCACTAGAACTACCAGCCGGGCCTTCAAGTGAATGATGTGAAATATCAATTTTTTCGGCAGCATTTGATTCTTCTGCAGGTTTGGAATTCAACTGTGCCTGTTCTTCCAATTCCTTAGTATTGTCTTTCATGGAGAAGATGGGTTCGGAAGCAGGTAGTTGATCACAGTTGTCTTCTGGGGCAGGTGATTGGTGAAGAGCATCTTCAGGAGAACTGTAAAGGTAAAACATACACATGAATGTGCAGTGTGCAGGGACAGAAATCCACACAAATCCATACAACACGATGAAAAACGAGGACAAAATTACTCAAAAAAATATAGCACGGACACAGAGCCAAACAGAACCTTAGTACAATTCTTTTTTTATATAAGCATTTGTGGTGAATTTTCCCAACAGAACCAGTGCTCAACATAAGTTCACATCAAATATGTTACAACACAGATCACCTGTGATCCACTAGTCTCTCCCTTCAACTTCCATTTTACTATTGGTTAGGTAATGAATTGTCTTTCATGAGATATATCCTAACCCCCTACTAGACAAGTAATTTTTAAGTGAATTGTTCTGAGAATACTTTTATTTGCCCCCTCTTTCTAATAATAGCCAGCGCCCACTAGGTACAAAAGCACGGTCATGGAAACAAATACTGGTAGTGTGTAACTACTAGCTGTTATTCACACACAAAGCAAATAAAGTAAACAATAGATAGCAAAAAGGTCATAATAATGAATCATATGGATAAACGGATACTCTACTGGAGGCCCCAAACATGCCCAGCACTGCAGTAAGAAACAGAGGGTACCTTCCACTTTCAGACAAAGGTTTCTTGAAGCTTTCCAACTCCACTTCTGGTTTTAAGAAATATCTTCCTGGAGCTTGGAAAGTTGCAATCTGATGCTCAAAATTAAATGACAATACATAAATTCACAGCCCTTACAAATAACCGTATCAAGGACTTCCACTACTTACTTTTTTAATGATGGGCTCTATCTGCCTTACAGAATTGGGAATTGTATCTCCAATAGCTTTTTCTAATGCCTGTGATGAGGCAACGACAGAGATTACATGCNCTTCCACTACTTACTTTTTTAATGATGGGCTCTATCTGCCTTACAGAATTGGGAATTATATCTCCAATAGCTTTTTCTAATGCCTGTGATGAGGCAACGACAAAGATTACATGAATGTTAAAAAAAGCACTGAAGAAGTTAAAAACCTCCCCACCCAAAAAAAACCCCAAAATAAAGGGAAAAAAGGAAATTTTCTTTGATAAGCACTTGGATTGAAGAATCCACTAGCAGCAAACTGAGCTAAGCATTGATACTAACCACATACTGACCTTAAGGCTCATACCCTTGGGATTCTCCGTGAGTAGAGAAATTAGCACACTCTGCAAATCCATAGGTTTAGCTCCTACGTTTCCCTTGCATTTTGGTTTATCCCATACAACACCACTACCCAGCCTGCTGGACATTTCTTTCTCAGAGATAGTAGCATGCTCCTTGGTCATGGCTTGAGTGGGCATGGCATCTTCTACATTTGCATGGCCCTTAGTAAGATTACCACTTCCGAATGGGGATGCACTTGCACCGGACTGCTCTGGTAGACACGGCACGGGGGAAGCTGAGGGCCTGCCCTTTGAGGGAGTTGTTGAGGACAATCCACTTTTATAAACAGATTTGGGAGGTCCTCCCACTGTAATTAATGCATGACAATGATGGAAGAAATACAAAATCAAACAAAAACCAAAGCCAATAAAAAATATCCACCTTTAAGAATTTGATCGTTAAAATCTAACCACTTGTATGTTGCATGGGTTTCATCTACCATACCAAGTGAAGCATCAAATACAGTAAAATCCGAAAGGAATTACAAAATAATATAATTACCCAGAGGTGGTTCAGTTTTTTGCTTTTTGAACGGAGGATCTTTCTTTTGTTTAAAAGGCATTCTCCATGGATTGGCTGCAACAAGAAAATAAGGTTAGAAATGAACTTAAGCAAACAGGTGCTCACTTCAAAAGGTAGAGGTCCTAAGTGAGTAGTCTCCCTTAGGGCCCTCCCATAAACCTACCCAAGTAAATGTCTGGTCCATTTGGGATGGGGAACTGCATGTGCCTAGGAGAATTATTCACTTCCTCCAGGAGGCTCAGATACCAACTTCATGGCAATCTACACTAGCTTGGTTATTAACCAATATGGTTCATACAACCTAAAATTTGGAACTATTTGCACCAAGGGACTGTCATCATATTTGAGCACACAACTTTGAGTTGTTAGCCCGAGTTTTGTATACTGGTTCTTCAGAAGGAATTTACACATGAAAGCCTTTAAGCATATGATCATCTATCACAAGAAGATTATATTAGTATAAATGTTATATCCAAATAAATATAATAGGAAATCAATAGTGAAACTGTAAGCCTCAGATGTGTAGACTTTTAATTCACATAGGTCACACAAAAACTCCCTTGGTCGTTTTCAAGTTATAAATCTTCCTGACCATCATTGATACATAATATCCAATCAGTTACCAGACATGGAGCCATGCAGATCATGTTGCCTTAGTTGTATTTTCTTAAACGTGAAAAAAAAAATGGGGTGGAAGTAGGGTATCGCCCAAGGATTTCTCCATACCCATGGATGATGAAAATCCTTTCTTTGCTGGGCTGGACAATGAAAATTTGAGTGAAGAGATATAAATGATGATTCCCACTGTTTAATAGGACTTCAAAAGAAATGATATAATTATAGAAAGAACAATCAAATGGCGGTAATACAAAATATCTTCTCAAAAGCAGACGGAGGAAAATGTGAGAAATACTCAAATTTAAAAAATTATCTCTACCAGCAACTACCAAAAGATAAAAAGTGGGAAAAAGAAAATTCCACCCACAACTACAAAAGAATGTTAAAATCCAAAACAATTCTTAATTCAGCATAGTCGTGCTCAATGATGATAACAGGTGCATATTTCACATCAAAGTGCTGGATTAATGAAAACTGAAAAGAATCACCACTGGGCAAAAACATGACTATATGACCGAGGGCATAGGAGAAATCAGAAAGTAGTTAGTACACTATGGAAACTAAGAAAGAAATTCTGACGTTTGAATCTAAAGCTTACCCTCAGCAGCAGCTAAGGCCTTCATTTGACTCTTCATAGAGGGGTTCCCGGGTTCTAGAACAATGGCTCTGTTATTAAGAAATGCAATCAATATAACTTCAAAACATAATAGAGAAAAAAAAAACTCCAAGCAGCTTAACACATTCAATCTTCCAGCAATTGTTTTGACATGAAAATTTTAAAATGTATCCAAGGATGCATCATTTCAACTATTAAATAGAAGTCGTTCTCATTAGACCAGATCAGACACATCTTTTTCNATGTGTAGACTTTTAATTCACATAGGTCACACAAAAACTCCCTTGGTCGTTTTCAAGTTATACATCTTCCTGACCATCATTGATACATAATATCCAATCAGTTACCAGACATGGAGCCATGCAGATCATGTTGCCTTAATTGTATTTTCTTAAACGTGAAAAAAAAATGGGGTGGAAGTAGGGTATCGCCCAAGGATTTCTCCATACCCATGGATGATGAACATCCTTTCTTTGCTGGGCTGGACAATGAAAATTTGAGTGAAGAGATATAAATGATGATTCCCACTGTTTAATAGGACTTCAAAAGAAATGATATAATTATAGAAAGAACAATCAAATGGCGGTAATACAAAATATCTTCTCAAAAGCAGACGGAGGAAAATGTGAGAAATACTCAAATTTAAAAAATTATCTCTACCAGCAACTACCAAAAGATAAAAAGTGGGAAAAAGAAAATTCCACCCACAACTACAAAAGAATGTTAAAATCCAAAACAATTCTTAATTCAGCATAGTCGTGCTCAATGATGATAACAGGTGCATATTTCACATCAAAGTGCTGGATTAATGAAAACTGAAAAGAATCACCACTGGGCAAAAACATGACTATATGACCGAGGGCATAGGAGAAATCAGAAAGTAGTTAGTACACTATGGAAACTAAGAAAGAAATTCTGACGTTTGAATCTAAAGCTTACCCTCAGCAGCAGCTAAGGCCTTCATTTGACTCTTCATAGAGGGGTTCCCGGGTTCTAGAACAATGGCTCTGTTATTAAGAAATGCAATCAATATAACTTCAAAACATAATAGAGAAAAAAAATACTCCAAGCAGCTTAACACATTCAATCTTCCAGCAATTGTTTTGACATGAAAATTTTAAAATGTAACCAAGGATGCATCATTTCAACTATTAAATAGAAGTCGTTCTCGTTAGACCAGATCAGACACATCTTTTTCGCAAGGGGTATAGGCTGAATTTAGCGTTGGTAGACTTTGCTCACATGTTTGGTTCAAATAATGATTAATTCTAAACCACACAAACCTGACCTTAATATAAAAGCAAAATTCACAAATAAACATCTTCTGAGAACTAACCAATTAGATACGTTGACCAATAACTCAAGCACAGAAGTTTAGAGAGACTGACAACCATGTGTGGTTAGCAAACAAAAGAGACTATACCTACAGAAATAACATGTGGTGTTTTCAATTAACAAGTCCTGAAAAGCAAACACACAATCGAGACATACAGCATATTTGGCTGGAGAAAAGATAGAACATGAAATAATCAAACAGTACCACCATAACCCTAAGGAGAAATCAATACACCACAAAGAAATTTCCTGGATATATAACTTAACATACATCTAGTGAAGACAGTTAAACATAGAATTTTGAAATTAGTTGAAATTATATTCGAAAAAAATAATCAAAACATCTAAGAAAGCAATATAAATCTGCTTAGACCAAAAATACTAGATGTATGAAACTTCCTTCATAACAAACTCATTACATACTTGCGTGATTTGAGCTTGCGCTCAGCTTCCTCAGAACGCATTTTAACATGGTTTTTAGTAGATTCATCCAAGATACGATGTACATTCAGCTTTCGCCAGGGACACCCAGATTCGACAAGCAAACCATTTCCATCTTCACCACTTTGACGTTCTTCGTATATGTCACAGAGGTCTCCTGTTTCCCGTGACCATGTAAATCTAAAGTCCTTACCACCTACATCAATAACCTGATGCAATAATGGATTTCTTAGAAATATAATTGATCAAACCATAACAGGTCAAAACCATAGTGAACCAGCAATAAATACAAAATTCAATAGAATCTTATTGCAGCTATTCATATTATAGTCTAATACAAAATGGGACAGTTGTTAAAATTTATAACAGAAAGTACAATTAACAAACCTTTCAGCATAAAACCAGACAACTTCAGGGGAAAAAAAAAGAGGACAAAGGGTAGCAGGTACACAAGTTTTTGAAATAGTGACCGAAAATTCTAGTTGAAATTAAAATCATGGAGATACTGGTTCACAAATCTCAATGACCTTGCTTGCATGCCATTGTGCCTAAGAAATCAACCTAATTCAGACACGGACCAAATTTGTTTCTGGTAGGACAAGAAACTAAGGGTGGCAATCGAGTCCTGAGTGTGTATGTCTGGGGTCCCGCGAGGGGGTTGATTAAAGCCCCAACTTTGTTCCAACATACAACATTGCAAAGGAGAATTCCACTATCGCGGCAAGAAAAAGGAATGAAAAAGTGATCAGTGTCCAAAACAACTCTCAGCTTTCATGAAAGACTTTGCCTGAAACAAGTATTGAAATGATACAAGGGTATGATTCATCAACAATTCAGCTCTCTATGGAAAATCTCAAGTACTATCGGTACTCGAAGTAAAGACGGAAAAAAACCTACTAATTCACACGATTACAATGACCCAGTTGTATTCTCATACGGGCCTAGAAAATAATGACAATTGATCACAGAAACCTTACAACTAATTTAACAACCAAATGCATGGAAAACATAAAGGAATGACTGAATGATAACCACCACAAAATTTATCGAAAATTGTTTAGTTATTCAATTGTAAAGTTTCTGTATACCAACAGCAAAGATGCCATGATTATCAACAAAATAACCGTTACATAGCAGAGAAACAACCATTTCAGCAAGCAAACTCAATAACACCACAAGAGAAAACTTCAAAATTGCAACCAATAAACTCAATTTAACATTAAAAAAAATATATACAAATACATACAAAACGTAAGTAAGATAATTTGATCAAGAAACTCACGTTTCCCGATGGATTATTGGCATTGGCATCAAATTTGATCCGCGCCGTACCTCCCTGAGCCTCAACATGCTTGATCTCCTCCACAAGGTCCGGCGCGAGCCGTATAATCATAGCAAAATTGAGAGGATTGTCAGTGACGAGACTGAAGTTCTCCTCGGACGTAGGAGGGGCGGAGGTGGTGGGTCCAGAGGTCGTGGTGCGGTTACGAGGTCCGGCAGCGCCACCCATGGAGAGGCGTCCGCCGTCTGAAGTGGCGGAGGGCCGGTGGAGCGGCGGCGGGTGGAAATTGGAGTGGGAATTACGCTTGCCGGGACCACCGCCTCCACCTCGGCCGCCTCCGCCGCTTCTGCCAAACTTTCCGGAGCCTCCGTTCATTGTTTGGGCTAACAATTCACTCCAATTCACTTCTTGGTGCGTAGGTTTGTGTTGTGGTTTGGTTCGGTGGTGATCTCGAAGAGGAGGAAAGACTAGTCAGAGGGAATCGAACCTGGAGGTTCCGAGAGGAACAAAATTAGGGATATTATTTTGGGTTAATCTCATTTTACACTCCGAAAGATTATTTGAATCTTAATTTGTACTCTNTCAGAGGGAATCGAACCTGGAGGTTCCGAGAGGAACAAAATTAGGGATATTATTTTGGGTTAATCTCATTTTGTACTTTGAAAGATTGTTCGAATTTTAATTTGTACCCTCAAAGATCAAAAATTTTAAGTTACACCCTCAAAGATAAAAATTTGTATCAATGTATACCTCAANAGATCAAAAATCTCAATTTACACCCTCAAAGATATAAATTTGTATCAATGTGCACCTCAAAAGATCAAAAATCTCAATTTTCACCCTCAAAGATAGAAATTTGTATCAATGTGCATCCTCAAAGATAAAAAATCTCAATTTGCACCTTCAAATATAGAAATTTGTATCAATGTGCACCTAAAAATTAAATTAATAAATTATACCTAGATCCCCTCATGTTTGTCACTTAATCATTTGAACTCCTTCAAATTTAGAATATTCCCTTTATATCTCATGACGTTTGTGCTNTATCAATGTGCATCCTCAAAGATAAAAAATCTCAATTTGCACCTTCAAATATAGAAATTTGTATCAATGTGCACCTAAAAATTAAATTAATAAATTATACCTAAATCCCCNGTGCACATTGATACAAATTTCTATCTTTGAGGGTATAAATTGAGATTTTTTATCTTTGAGGGTACAAATTAAAATTCGAACAATCTTTCGAGGTATAAAATGAGATTAACCTTATTATTTTCCCCTCCAATTATAATCAAAATGATGTTTGATAATTTTAGGGTTAATTACGCTTATACCCTATTCATCACTAAATATTCCTTACCCCTAAATGCTATTGCACGACGGCTTGAACTCAGCCCATGTACCGTTTGAATCAATGAAGAGTCCAACCCTTGATACACCACAGCTCTAGGTAGCAAATTTTCCCTTTTGGGGAAGAACAACATTTATCTATGCATCCACCAGGTAGGTTTGTAANATTTTATTAGACATTCAAATGGTAAACTAGATTTTGAACTTTAGAATATATTGAACCTATAAAATAAAAGGTAATATGAAATTATAATTTTTTATTAGGATAAAATTATATTTTTTAACGGTTATATTAATAGATATCAATGAAAATGAGTTATGTGTTATACGTGCACAAATGTCATAAGATGTAGGAGTAAAATTCTAAATGTGAAGAAGTCTAAATGATTAACTAACAAATATGAGGGGATTTAGGTATAATTTATCAATTTATTTTTAGGTGCACATTGATACAAATTTCTATCTTTGAGGGTGTAAATTGAGATTTTTTATCTTTGGGGTACATATTGATATAAATTTTTATCTTTGAGGGTGCAAATTAAGATTTTTGATCTTTGGGGGTGCACATTGATACAAATTTCTATCTTTGAGGGTATAAATTGAGATTTTTTATCTTTAACGGTACAAATTGAGATTCGAACAATCTTTCGGAGTACAAAATGAGATTAACCCTATTATTTTCCCCTCCAATTATAATCAAAATGATGTTTGATAATTTTAGGGTTAATTACGCTTATACCCTATTCATCACTAAATATTCCTTACCCCTAAATGCTATTGCACGACGGCTTGAACTCAGCCCATGTACCGTTTGAATCAATGAAGAGTCCAACCCTTGATACACCACAGCTCTAGGTAGCAAATTTTCCCTTTTGGGGAAGAACAACATTTATCTATGCATCCACCAGGTAGATTTGTAACTACTTCAATACGAAAATATTTATGTATTATTTGCATATCAGTGATAATTTCAAATAAGTCATATATTAATTCTTGTCCTTAAAAATTATAAAAGAGTAGGGTTAGTGCCTCAATATATGCCACAAAAGGGCCAAGTCATAACAAATGATAAACTATATGACTCAAATTCTAACACAATAACTCTGATGTATCTCGTATTTTTAGATACTTGCACAAGTCAAGAATGCTACAACTCAGATAATAAACAAGTAAGGTAAGTAAATTTATCGATAGAGGTGTATAGTCACTGTCTTAAATAATATATTTATGCCTTTCTGAATACGAAATTCAGTGCAATAGATTATGACTTTTTATCCTTAAATATTTAACTATCGCTTCTCTACAAGCATAAACTCGCAAATATAAGGTATCTCGAACAACTCTTAATCATTTTCAAATCGAATGAAAGGACTTTTCAATCAACGATATACTGGATTGGATTATATAAAAACTGAATGTATATGAAAATGTTGGTTTTGAGAAGAGTAAAACAACTCTAGCAGAAACACCAATTTTTAGACTCTCGATTTCTAGTTTTTGGGTATGTATATATTTCTATATTTCCACCGTTGGTCTTAAATAGATACCGAAGAGTGGTGGTGCTTGATATAAATGAATTTGTATTTTGAAATAAACATCATGTGTTGTGTATGTCTCGAGCAACGACCGGTCTTTTTTCTTATCTTATTTAAGGATATGAAAAAAAGGATATAAAGAATAATATACAGATAAGAAAGCTATCCCAACCTGGCAACAATCCTTCTCATGTGTTAATCCTAGACAAGACACTTAATATAATAAAATATGACACAAGTATGGTTGGATGCCAGTGACTATCATAAAACAAGTTTGTCCTCATTATAGAAATATAAAATGTATATTGAAGAATACGAGATAAAGATATAGACCCACAATGTGAAAGATTGATGGTTGGACCCCAGTTAGAAATAGAAAAAATGGGTTATTAAAGGGGTATCAACTGTCGACTATCTCTCATATAGGCATTTTCANCAAGTCAAGAATGCTACAACTCAGATAATAAACAAGTAAGGTAAGTAAATTTATCGATAGAGGTGTATAGTCACTGTCTTAAATAATATATTTATGCCTTTCTGAATACGAAATTCAGTGCAATAGATTATGACTTTTTATCCTTAAATATTTAACTATCGCTTCTCTACAAGCATAAACTCGCAAATATAAGGTATCTCGAACAACTCTTAATCATTTTCAAATCGAATGAAAGGACTTTTCAATCAACGATATACTGGATTGGATTATATAAAAACTGAATGTATATGAAAATGTTGGTTTTGAGAAGAGTAAAACAATTTTAGCAGAAACACCAATTTTTAGACTCTCGATTTCTAGTTTTTGGGTATGTATATATTTCTATATTTCCACCGTTGGTCTTAAATAGATACCGAAGAGTGGTGGTGCTTGATATAAATGAATTTGTATTTTGAAATAAACATCATGTGTTGTGTATGTCTCGAGCAACGACCGGTCTTTTTTCTTATCTTATTTAAGGATATGAAAAAAAGGATATANCTATTATTTTCCCCTCCAATTATAATCAAAATGATGTTTGATAATTTTAGGGTTAATTACGCTTATACCCTATTCATCACTAAATATTCCTTACCCCTAAATGCTATTGCACGACGGCTTGAACTCAGCCCATGTACCGTTTGAATCAATGAAGAGTCCAACCCTTGATACACCACAGCTCTAGGTAGCAAATTTTCCCTTTTGGGGAAGAACAACATTTATCTATGCATCCACCAGGTAGATTTGTAACTACTTCAATACGAAAATATTTATGTATTATTTGCATATCAGTGATAATTTCAAATAAGTCATATATTAATTCTTGTCCTTAAAAATTATAAAAGAGTAGGGTTAGTGCCTCAATATATGCCACAAAAGGGCCAAGTCATAACAAATGATAAACTATATGACTCAAATTCTAACACAATAACTCTGATGTATCTCGTATTTTTAGATACTTGCACAAGTCAAGAATGCTACAACTCAGATAATAAACAAGTAAGGTAAGTAAATTTATCGATAGAGGTGTATAGTCACTGTCTTAAATAATATATTTATGCCTTTCTGAATACGAAATTCAGTGCAATAGATTATGACTTTTTATCCTTAAATATTTAACTATCGCTTCTCTACAAGCATAAACTCGCAAATATAAGGTATCTCGAACAACTCTTAATCATTTTCAAATCGAATGAAAGGACTTTTCAATCAACGATATACTGGATTGGATTATATAAAAACTGAATGTATATGAAAATGTTGGTTTTGAGAAGAGTAAAACAACTCTAGCAGAAACACCAATTTTTAGACTCTCGATTTCTAGTTTTTGGGTATGTATATATTTCTATATTTCCACCGTTGGTCTTAAATAGATACCGAAGAGTGGTGGTGCTTGATATAAATGAATTTGTATTTTGAAATAAACATCATGTGTTGTGTATGTCTCGAGCAACGACCGGTCTTTTTTCTTATCTTATTTAAGGATATGAAAAAAAGGATATAAAGAATAATATACAGATAAGAAAGCTATCCCAACCTGGCAACAATCCTTCTCATGTGTTAATCCTAGACAAGACACTTAATATAATAAAATATGACACAAGTATGGTTGGATGCCAGTGACTATCATAAAACAAGTTTGTCCTCATTATAGAAATATAAAATGTATATTGAAGAATACGAGATAAAGATATAGACCCACAATGTGAAAGATTGATGGTTGGACACAGTTAGAAATAGAAAAAATGGGTTATTAAAGGGGTATCAACTGTCGACTATCTCTCATATAGGCATTTTCGATCTATGGCAAACTTTTCAATTGCTCTAAGTGCTTTAATTGGTCAAGGTTTTGAGATCAGAGGGAAACTTTAACATGTTATTGCTATCGCTAAGTTACCATTATGGTCTTAAGGAAATCAGTCATACCTGGTGGCCTATGTCCCATTTTGTCTCTTGTTTTTGCATTGGAAAAATATAAAAAGGCAATGGGCTCTAATTTTCTAATGTGATAGTGTTTGAGATTTGGTAATATAAACTGTGTTATTTCTGGTCAGCTCGTATTTGTCTATGTTTTTTTACCTTTTCTCTTTTGTTTAGAGACTTGTCAACGGTGGCAGTGGTGGTGGTGGTTCGCAAAATAGATTTTCTCTTTTATCTTGAATGACAAGTGTCATTATTCTCCTGGTCCACATTGGCACGGTGGAGCGATGTCACAACTATAAGAAAATCATTGGTTTTGGGGAGTCAAGACTCGAAAAAAGAGTACTTCCTTCTTCTCTAATAATAAAGCAAGTTTGGGTTCAAAAACTCCTTAAGGTTGATTAGTGAGTTCTTAAAAAATTAATACAATTAATGATCGGCCATTCCATTTATGTTATTAGCAAGTAGACGATGCAAATCTATACTTTCTATATTTCAATCGGATACCAAATGCTCGGATGCATTCGAAAGCCACAAGATGACTTACAAAAGTATTTTTTTCTAGGTTTGTCATATTGTGTCTTCGTAACAAATGATCCATTTATTGATGGGTGGACGACAGAGATTGAATTGAGCGTTGTGGATTCATAATCCACTGTCTTTATTCACTTGACTACATTTGCCTTCATCCCCACACATATTTCAATTTCTATATATGATCAAATCTTTTTTGAACTCCCCTATAACCGTTGTTTGCCCCAAATGTCATCAATTTCCAAGCTCAAGTGCCCATTCATCCAACCTATTACCTATTAATTCGTCCAACCCATCAATAAATAAATGGATTAGGTACCTATATTAATAAATATGAGTTCTAAATGAATTGAGTAATATGATTCATTTTAATTAAGCGGGTCAATATGGATTATAAATGGATACCCATTGAATTGAGTATTTATCTTTTTATTAAATAACACAAGTAATAAAATTAAATAAATATATTAATATACCAAGAAATACACACATTATTACACCAAAAAATATACAAACTAGTACACGAAAAGCACACACACTAATACACCACCCATGACCTGTGGGGTTAATCCATGACCCACAGGTCGACCCAAGACTTCTGCTCCCATAACCCACGAGTTGACCCACAATCCATGGGTTGACTCATAACCAATGGGTCGACACATGACCCACGAATCAACTCATAGCCCACAATCAACCCGACCCATTATGTGTGTATTTTTTTTATTAAATGTGTTTTAGTTTTTATGTTAATATATGTGTATGTATTTTTGGTGTATTGGTGTGTATTTGTGTATATTTTTAGTGTATTGGTTGTGTGTGTGTTAGTGTGTGCGTATGTTTATATTATGGTGTACTACAAATGTGTGTGTGTGTTTTGTGTTGGACCAAAACAGATTTTTTAAGTGTAAAAAATTGAATTTTGGTCGACTTTGAACCTAAATTAAAATGGGACCTGATTGTTATTTTGAATAAAATTTTGTGGGTTCATATTCTGCTCTGTGAGGATAATAATTTAGTACATTTACTTACTCAAATTGAGTAATGAATGAATGAAAAAATAGACTTCAAAATGACCCTCTTGAGATGTGGGAATAAAGGTTATGCAATGTGAAATTTGACACCAATTCCACATTGGTTGAGGAAAAAATCAACATGGACATATATAGACCAAGTTTATTTTATAAGATTGGGCCCCAAGAAGTGTCACAGTTTTATGAGCAGAGCGAGCACTTACATGCCTTTGGTTCGACCACACNAAGTCAAGAATGCTACAACTCAGATAATAAACAAGTAAGGTAAGTAAATTTATCGACAGAGGTGTATAGTCACTGTCTTCAAGAATATATTTATGCCCTTCTGAATACGAAATTCAGTGCAATAGGTTATGACTTTTTATCCTTAAATATTTAACTATCACTTCTCTACAAGCATAAACTCANCAGCCTGCTGGACATTTCTTTCTCAGAGATAGTAGCATGCTCCTTGGTCATGGCTTGAGTGGGCATGGCATCTTCTACATTTGCATGGCCCTTAGTAAGATTACCACTTCCGAATGGGGATGCACTTGCACCAGACTGCTCTGGTAGACACGGCACGGGGGAAGCTGAGGGCCTGCCCTTTGAGGGAGTTGTTGAGGACAATCCACTTTTATAAACAGATTTGGGAGGTCCTCCCACTGTAATTAATGCATGACAATGATGGAAGAAATACAAAATCAAACAAAAACCAAAGCCAATAAAAAATATCCACCTTTAAGAATTTGATCGTTAAAATCTAACCACTTGTATGTTGCATGGGTTTCATCTACCATACCAAGTGAAGCATCAAATACAGTAAAATCCGAAAGGAATTACAAAATAATATAATTACCCAGAGGTGGTTCAGTTTTTTGCTTTTTGAACGGAGGATCTTTCTTTTGTTTAAAAGGCATTCTCCATGGATTGGCTGCAACAAGAAAATAAGGTTAGAAATGAACTTAAGCAAACAGGTGCTCACTTCAAAAGGTAGAGGTCCTAAGTGAGTAGTCTCCCTTAGGGCCCTCCCATAAACCTACCCAAGTAAATGTCTGGTCCATTTGGGATGGGGAACTGCATGTGCCTAGGAGAATTATTCACTTCCTCCAGGAGGCTCAGATACCAACTTCTTGGCAATCTACACTAGCTTGGTTATTAACCAATATGGTTCATACAACCTAAAATTTGGAACTATTTGCACCAAGGGACTGTCATCATATTTGAGCACACAACTTTGAGTTGTTAGCCCGAGTTTTGTATACTGGTTCTTCAGAATGAATTTACACATGAAAGCCTTTAAGCATATGATCATCTATCACAAGAAGATTATATTAGTATAAATGTTATATCCAAATAAATATAATAGGAAATCAATAGTGAAACTGTAAGCCTCAGATGTGTAGACTTTTAATTCACATAGGTCACACAAAAACTCCCTTGGTCGTTTTCAAGTTATAAATCTTCCTGACCATCATTGATACATAATATCCAATCAGTTACCAGACATGGAGCCATGCAGATCATGTTGCCTTAGTTGTATTTTCTTAAACGTGANTCTCTCATATAGGCATTTTCGATCTATGGCAAACTTTTCAATTGCTCTAAGTGCTTTAATTGGTCAAGGTTTTGAGATCAGAGGGAAACTTTAACATGTTATTGCTATCGCTAAGTTACCATTATGGTCTTAAGGAAATCAGTCATACCTGGTGGCCTATGTCCCATTTTGTCTCTTGTTTTTGCATTGGAAAAATATAAAAAGGCAACGGGCTCTAATTTTCTAATGTGATAGTGTTTGAGATTTGGTAATATAAACTGTGTTATTTCTGGTCAGCTCGTATTTGTCTATGTTTTTTTACCTTTTCTCTTTTGTTTAGAGACTTGTCAACGGTGGCAGTGGTGGTGGTGGTTCGCAAAATAGATTTTCTCTTTTATCTTGAATGACAAGTGTCATTATTCTCCTGGTCCACATTGGCTACGGTGGAGCGATGTCACAACTATAAGAAAATCATTGGTTTTGGGGAGTCAAGACTCGAAAAAAGAGTACTTCCTTCTTCTCTAATAATAAAGCAAGTTTGGGTTCAAAAACTCCTTAAGGTTGATTAGTGAGTTCTTAAAAAATTAATACAATTAATGATCGGCCATTCCATTTATGTTATTAGCAAGTAGACGATGCAAATCTATACTTTCTATATTTCAATCGGATACCAAATGCTCGGATGCATTCGAAAGCCACAAGATGACTTACAAAAGTATTTTTTTCTAGGTTTGTCATATTGTGTCTTCGTAACAAATGATCCATTTATTGATGGGTGGACGACAGAGATTGAATTGAGCGTTGTGGATTCATAATCCACTGTCTTTATTCACTTTACTACATTTGCCCTCATCCCCACACATATTTCAATTTCTATATATGATCAAATCTTTTTTGAACTCCCCTATAACCGTTGTTTGCCCCAAATGCCATCAATTTCCAAGCTCAAGTGCCCATTCATCCAACCTATTACCTATTACCTATTAATTCGTCCAACCCATCAATAAATAAATGGATGAGGTACCTATATTAATAAATATGAGTTCTAAATGAATTGAGTAATATGATTCATTTTAATTAAGCGGGTCAATATGAATTATAAATGGATACCCATTGAATTGAGTATTTATCTTTTTATTAAATAACACAAGTAATAAAATTAAATAAATATATTAATATACCAAAAAATACACACACTATTACACCAAAAAATATACAAACTAGTACACGAAAAGTACACACACTAATACACCACCCATGACCTGTGGGGTTAATCCATGACCCACAGGTCGACCCATGACTTCTGCTCCCATAACCCACGAGTTGACCCACAATCCATGGGTTGACTCATAACCAATGGGTCGACACATAACCCACGAATCAACTCATAGCCCACAATCAACCCGACCCATTATGTGTGTATTTTTTTTATTAAATGTGTTTTAGTTTTTATGTTAATATATGTGTATGTATTTTTGGTGTATTGGTGTGTATTTGTGTATATTTTTAGTATATTGGTTTGTGTGTGTTAGTGTGTGCGTATGTTTATATTATGGTGTACTACAAATGTGTGTGTGTGTGTTTTGTGTTGGACCAAAACAGATTTTTTAAGTGTAAAAAATTGAATTTTGATCGACTTTGAACCTAAATTAAAATGGGACCTGATTGTTATTTTGAATAAAATTTTGTGGGTTCATATTCTGCTCTGTGAGGATAATAATTTAGTACATTTACTTACTCAAATTGAGTAATGAATGAATCAAAAAATAGGCTTCAAAGTGACCCTCTTGAGATGTGGGAATAAAGGTTATGCAATGTGAAATTTGACACCAATTCCACATTGGTCGAGAAAAAAATCAACATGGACATATATAGACCAAGTTTATTTTATAAAATTGGGCCCCAAGAGNATGTGGGAATAAAGGTTATGCAATGTGAAATTTGACACCAATTCCACATTGGTTGAGGAAAAAATCAACATGGACATATATAGACCAAGTTTATTTTATAAGATTGGGCCCCAAGAAGTGTCACAGTTTTATGAGCAGAGCGAGCACTTACATGCCTTTGGTTCGACCACACATGCGTCTGCGCGTCGCCTGCCCCCCTCGCCACAACCACGACCTGGCCAGACTCGAGTATGGGTGTGGTTTAGACTGAGCCCTATTTTTTTGGAGAAAATTTATTTAATTGGACGAAAATTTCTAAACCGAAATTTAATTTTCGATATCCATTGGATCGCACTGGTTTAGATGTGTTGCTTCCCTCCGGTCCGAAATTGAATTGTGATTGTTCATATAAAACAATTACAAGTGATGTCTACTGGTTGACATTTGTCTTCCTGGATTGTGTCTTTTAGTATGATGGCTATTTGAAAAGTCACCAAACTATCTATACATTTTCAGACTCATTAACATTTTGCATCAATTCATTTGTTCAGTCCATTTTCGACATTAAGGCAAACATTAGTGCATTACAGTCTACATATCGGCATTAAGGCAGTGTCTTGGAGAGTGCACAACACAAATTTTAGTTCGCTGGACGAGTAGATTAGAGTGTTACTTCTGCTCGTGTAAATATTATGGTATCTTGGGAGACAGACGCTCGGTATTCCATAAGCAACGTGTGTGGGGGCGAAATTTATTTTAAGGACATAGTGTCAAACTCTAACCTTGATCTACATCAACTTTAATAATAGTTCTTGTTCTACAACAGGATTAGTATTTATATTAGTTTGACAAAAAGTTACGTATAACTCTTTTATTTCTGTGTAACTCTTTACTGCTATTATTTCGTTAGAGTGACTCATTTATGTGTAACTCTTTACATGGTTTAAATTAAAAATTTCAATCAGCGATTTTGCATTATTTGGATACCAGAAACAACATTTGGGTGTACTAATGTGTCTATTAATAATTTTAATTATTTTTTAGTTTAATTGGTTTAACCCAACCCGTTATAAGTTCAACCAATTATAACTTATTTACTACGTGAGTGAAAAATGAATCGAATTTGTTTTAACCCAATCCAATTTAATTCAATCTGGAACCAACCCAACTCACACATTTGCCACCTCTAGTTACAATAAATAATTTTTAGCCAATGTGTTTTATGAGAGATAATATGGAGTAAGGGCACCTGTTTTCTTCTCCTATGGAGCTTTGAAAAACAAAAAAATCAACGGTAGGCTAGTAAGTGAGCAAACTACCAACGAATCCTTTCACTCCTATAACAGAAACTAAAAGTTGCAAACAAAAAAATAAAGCTTGCTTGGGATTTTGAAGGTTTCACACCTACTTGTTGTATCTTCCGTCATAATACAGCCAATCGACGCGAGAGATTGACTTAGGCGAATAGCCTATTTAAATAGAATCACAAATTAAGATTGCTTTATTGCTACTTCAAAACTTGCCTGCTACCCTTGTTTTACTTACTCTTATTTAGTTGGCGTTATCTTTGTCAAACAAGAACTGATAGTTTGGTTGCTTGTTTTCAAATCCCCCGAGACTTTTTCATTTAATTTTAACAATTTATCCCGCTCCTCAAAACATAAACGAATGGAGTTGATTTTCTAACATTCACAAAAAAAGTAATTATTAAAAAAATGATTGCAAATTACATCCTGAAAGATCGTTCGAATCTCAATTTACACCCTCAAAGATAAAAAATATCAATTTACACCCTAAAAGATAGAAATTTGTATTAATGTGCACCACCAAAGATCAAAAATCTCAATTTACACCCTCAAAGATAAAAATTTGTATCAATATACACATAAAATTAACCATTGTCAGTTTGCTGCCTAAAACTAAATTGATAAATTATATCTAAATCATCTCATGCTTGTCATTTAATCATTTGAACCTCTGCACATTTAGAATATTACTCATATATTTCATGCCGTTTGTGCACGTGTAACATATAACCCCTATACTCTAAAGTTCAAAATCTATCTTACCATTTGAATGTGTAATAGAATAAAGGGTCGCACATTAAGTAATCTATTGCATTGGATATAAAAAATATTATATAAATATCTATATTCTGGACATTCAGATGGTAAACTTGATTTTAAACTTTAGAGTATATCGGACCCACAAAATAAAAGGTAATATNTTTAATAATAGTTCTTGTTCTACAACAGGATTAGTATTTATATTAGTTTGACAAAAAGTTACGTATAACTCTTTTATTTCTGTGTAACTCTTTACTGCTATTATTTCGTTAGAGTAACTCGTTTATGTGTAACTCTTTACATGGTTTAAATTAAAAATTTCNGTTATGCAATGTGAAATTTGACACCAATTCCACATTGGTTGAGGAAAAAATCAACATGGACATATATAGACCAAGTTTATTTTATAAGATTGGGCCCCAAGAAGTGTCACAGTTTTATGAGCAGAGCGAGCACTTACATGCCTTTGGTTCGACCACACATGCGTCTGCGCGTCGCCTGCCCCCCTCGCCACAACCACGACCTGGCCAGACTCGAGTATGGGTGTGGTTTAGACTGAGCCCTATTTTTTTGGAGAAAATTTATTTAATTGGACGAAAATTTCTAAACCGAAATTTAATTTTCGATATCCATTGGATCGCACTGGTTTAGATGTGTTGCTTCCCTCCGGTCCGAAATTGAATTGTGATTGTTCATAGAAAACAATTACAAGTGATGTCTACTGGTTGACATTTGTCTTCCTGGATTGTGTCTTTTAGTATGATGGCTATTTGAAAAGTCACCAAACTGTCTATACATTTTCAGACTCATTAACATTTTGCATCAATTCATTTGTTCAGTCCATTTTCGACATTAAGGCAAACATTAGTGCATTACAGTCTACATATCGGCATTAAGGCAGTGTCTTGGAGAGTGCACAACACAAATTTTGGTTCGCTGGACGAGTAGATTAGAGTGTTACTTCTGCTCGTGTAAATATTATGGTATCTTGGGAGCTCGGTATTCCATAAGCAACGTGTGTGGGGGCGAAATTTATTTTAAGGACATAGTGTCAAACTCTAACCTTGATCTACATCAACTTTAATAATAGTTCTTGTTCTACAACAGGATTAGTATTTATATTAGTTTGACAAAAAATTACATATAACTCTTTCATTTCTGTGTAACTCTTTACTGCTATTATTTCGTTAGAGTGACTCATTTATGTGTAACTCTTTACATGGTTTAAATTAAAAATTTTAATCAGCGATTTTGCATTATTTGGATACCAGAAACAACATTTGGGTGTACTAATGTGTCTATTAATAATTTTAATTATTTTTTAGATTAATTGGTTTAACCCAACCCGTTATAAGTTCAACCGATTATAACTTATTTACTACGTGAGTGAAAAATGAATTGAATTTGTTTTAACCCAATCCAATTTAATCCAATCCAGAACCAACCCAACTCACACATTTGCCACCTCTAGTTACAATAAATAATTTTTAGCCAATGTGTTTTATGAGAGATAATATGGAGTAAGGGCACCTGTTTTCTTCTCCTATGGAGCTTTGAAAAACAAAAAAATCAACGGTAGGCTAGTAAGTGAGCAAACTACCAACGAATCCTTTCACTCCTATAACAGAAACTAAAAGTTGCAAACAAAAAAATAAAGCTTGCTTGGGATTTTGAAGGTTTCACACCTACTTGTTGTATCTTCCGTCATAATACAGCCAATCGACGCGAGAGATTGACTTAGGCGAATAGCCTATTTAAATAGAATCACAAATTAAGATTGCTTTATTGCTACTTCAAAACTTGCCTGCTACCCTTGTTTTACTTACTCTTATTTAGTTGGCGTTATCTTTGTCAAACAAGAACTGATAGTTTGGTTGCTTGTTTTCAAATCCCCCGAGACTTTTTCATTTAATTTTAACAATTTATCCCGCTCCTCAAAACATAAACGAATGGAGTTGATTTTCTAACATTCACAAAAAAAGTAATTATTAAAAAAATGATTGCAAATTACATCCTGAAAGATCGTTCGAATCTCAATTTACACCCTCAAAGATAAAAAATATCAATTTACACCCTAAAAGATAGAAATTTGTATTAATGTGCACCACCAAAGATCAAAAATCTCAATTTACACCCTCAAAGATAAAAATTTGTATCAATATACACATAAAATTAACCATTGTCAGTTTGCTGCCTAAAACTAAATTGATAAATTATATCTAAATCATCTCATGCTTGTCATTTAATCATTTGAACCTCTGCACATTTAGAATATTACTCATATATTTCATGCCGTTTGTGCACGTGTAACATATAACCCCTATACTCTAAAGTTCAAAATCTATCTTACCATTTGAATGTGTAATAGAATAAAGGGTCGCACATTAAGTAATCTATTGCATTGGATATAAAAAATATTATATAAATATCTATATTCTGGACATTCAGATGGTAAACTTGATTTTAAACTTTAGAGTATATCGGACCCACAAAATAAAAGGTAATATGAATTATAATTTTTTATTAGGATAAAATCATATTTTTTAACGATTATATTAACAGATATCAACGAAAAGGGGTTACGTGTTACACGTACACAAACGTCATGAGATGTAGGAGTAATATTCTAACTATAAAAGGATCTAAATAATTAACCGACAAGTATGAGGGAATCTAGATATAATTTATCAATTTAGTTTTAAGTACACATTGATACAAATTTCTATCTTTGAGGGTTTAAATTGAATTTTTTTATTTTTGAGGGTGCACATTGACACAAATTTTTATTTTTAAAGGTACAAATTAAAATTTTTAATATTTGAGAATACAAATTAAAATTTAAACGATCTTTCGGGCAACTTACAATTAACCCTTAATGAAAATGAATATTTTGAAATTAGAGTTATTTCACAGAAGGCCCATGCCCAGATCCTAGGCCCATTAAAATAGATATTCTTATTTTTGTTTTTTCTGTTATTTATTTGTAATTTTGGTTTGATCCCTCAAATTTATACATATAGCTATGTGATGCGATTCGATGAACATCTATTAACTTTGTGGGCTTTGCCCTTTCTTCAAGTAAACAGTAAAACACCAGCTCTTTCCCGATCCTGCACACCATCGAAGCTCTGAAAACCATGCCGACAGGTCAGATTTCAAACCCTTCACCTTTTGTTTGTACCTCTATCTCTCCATTATTATCAAATCAANACGAGTAGATTAGAGTGTTACTTCTGCTCGTGTAAATATTATGGTATCTTGGGAGCTCGGTATTCCATAAGCAACGTGTGTGGGGGCGAAATTTATTTTAAGGACATAGTGTCAAACTCTAACCTTGATCTACATCAACTTTAATAATAGTTCTTGTTCTACAACAGGATTAGTATTTATATTAGTTTGACAAAAAATTACATATAACTCTTTCATTTCTGTGTAACTCTTTACTGCTATTATTTCGTTAGAGTGACTCATTTATGTGTAACTCTTTACATGGTTTAAATTAAAAATTTTAATCAGCGATTTTGCATTATTTGGATACCAGAAACAACATTTGGGTGTACTAATGTGTCTATTAATAATTTTAATTATTTTTTAGATTAATTGGTTTAACCCAACCCGTTATAAGTTCAACCGATTATAACTTATTTACTACGTGAGTGAAAAATGAATTGAATTTGTTTTAACCCAATCCAATTTAATCCAATCCAGAACCAACCCAACTCACACATTTGCCACCTCTAGTTACGATCAATAATTTTTAGCCAATGTGTTTTATGAGAGATAATATGGAGTAAGGGCACCTGTTTTCTTCTCCTATGGAGCTTTGAAAAACAAAAAAAATCAACGGTAGGCTAGTAAGTGAGCAAACTACCAACGAATCCTTTCACTCCTATAACAGAAACTAAAAGTTGCAAACAAAAAAATAAAGCTTGCTTGGGATTTTGAAGGTTTCACACCTACTTGTTGTATCTTCCGTCATAATACAGCCAATCGACGCGAGAGATTGACTTAGGCGAATAGCCTATTTAAATAGAATCACAAATTAAGATTGCTTTATTGCTACTTCAAAACTTGCCTGCTACCCTTGTTTTACTTACTCTTATTTAGTTGGCGTTATCTTTGTCAAACAAGAACTGATAGTTTGGTCGCTTGTTTTCAAATCCCCCGAGACTTTTTCATTTAATTTTAACAATTTATCCCGCTCCTCAAAACATAAACGAATGGAGTTGATATTCTAACATTCACAAAAAAAGTAATTTTTAAAAAAATGATTGCAAATTACATCTCCAAAGATCGTTCGAATCTCAATTTACACCCTCAAAGATAAAAAATATCAATTTACACCCTAAAAGATAGAAATTTGTATTAATGTGCACCACCAAAGATCAAAAATCTCAATTTACACCCTCAAAGATAAAAATTTGTATCAATATACACATAAAATTAACCATTGTCAGTTTGCTGCCTAAAACTAAATTGATAAATTATATCTAAATCATCTCATGCTTGTCATTTAATCATTTGAACCTCTGCACATTTAGAATATTACTCATATATTTCATGCCGTTTGTGCACGTGTAACATATAACCCCTATACTCTAAAGTTCAAAATCTATCTTACCATTTGAATGTGTAATAGAATAAAGGGTCGCACATTAAGTAATCTATTGCATTGGATATAAAAAATATTATATAAATATCTATATTCTGGACATTCAGATGGTAAACTTGATTTTAAACTTTAGAGTATATCGGACCCACAAAATAAAAGGTAATATGAATTATAATTTTTTATTAGGATAAAATCATATTTTTTAACGATTATATTAACAGATATCAACGAAAAGGGGTTACGTGTTACACGTACACAAACGTCATGAGATGTAGGAGTAATATTCTAACTATAAAAGGATCTAAATAATTAACCGACAAGTATGAGGGAATCTAGATATAATTTATCAATTTAATTTTAAGTACACATTGATACAAATTTCTATCTTTGAGGGTTTAAATTGAATTTTTTTATTTTTGAGGGTGCACATTGACACAAATTTTTATTTTTAAAGGTACAAATTAAAATTTTTAATATTTGAGAATACAAATTAAAATTTAAACGATCTTTCGGGCAACTTACAATTAACCCTTAATGAAAATGAATATTTTGAAATTAGAGTTATTTCACAGAAGGCCCATGCCCAGATCCTAGGCCCATTAAAATAGATATTCTTATTTTTGTTTTTTCTGTTATTTATTTGTAATTTTGGTTTGATCCCTCAAATTTATACATATAGCTATGTGATGCGATTCGATGAACATCTATTAACTTTGTGGGCTTTGCCCTTTCTTCAAGTAAACAGTAAAACACCAGCTCTTTCCCGATCCTGCACACCATCGAAGCTCTGAAAACCATGCCGACAGGTCAGATTTCAAACCCTTCACCTTTTGTTTGTACCTCTATCTCTCCATTATTATCAAATCAAAGCTAACAAGCTCATATTCCCCGTTTTTGTTTTTGTTTTTGTTTTTTTTTTTTTTTGCAATATTCAAATCGTTGGCTTCTTTTGAGTTATAGTTCATCGTTCACTTATTGATTGTAAAATTGCTATTCGTTTGATATGGAACAGCTTTGAGTGTGGCTCGTATTGTGATTTTGTAATTGGGAGTTGGGTCTCGGCGATTTTCGACTTCACTGTTTGGATTAAATGGGTTCAAGTGTATGATTTAATGTCATATATCATCTATTTGGGTCCTTTAAAAAGCTGTTTTTGTTATTATGGGTGTATTCGATATTTACTATTCCTGTTTTGGACTCCTAGAAGCATTGTTTGACGAGTTATTCTTTACTGGCATGCGATGGATCATCAATGATTTCATTTTTATGTTGCTAATTTTGCTATCCAACTCGATTAGTATAATTTATGATGGTGGGACTTGGCGCAATGGTAAGGTTACTCGATCTTGAGATCATGGTTTCAAGTCGTGGGAACAGCACAGCCTCTCTGCTTGCAGGGTAAGGCTGAGTACATCTAACCCTCCCTAGCCCCTGCAATGAGAGGAGTCTTGTATATTGGGTACACCTTTTATGATGTTAAATTGTCGTGTCTGTTAGTGTGAGGAAAATGTGCATATAATTCCAGTCTCTGAAAAATTGGCAGTTACTGCAATTGTTGTTCTTAGGGGAATTTAGTAAAATAGTGAACTGAGTTTCCCTATTGCCACCCTATTCTTCCACACACTTCTCACAGCTTTTAGTTGTGGAAATCACTTTTTCATATATGTAGAGTATGCTTACTCCAGGTATTTACACGCACACGCACTTGTGCTCATTTAAAAATTTGTATGGTTATATTAATTCCAGCGGTCTGTTCTTCTGGCTCAAAAATTTTGTGATGCTAAAGGAAGACCTTATGTTATACTTATCAGGTCAATTCAGATGTAGTGGTAACATATTCTCATGTTGATGGGACATTGGGTGATTTTAGGAATAATACCCACATGAATTCCATTTCATAAATGCTAATGTGGACAGACAATATTTGGCAGCCTTATAGTGTTATATACTTTGGCTGTCATCGATTTGCTATGTGAAGGGACCATTGCCTAGGAAATGATGCACCCACTCAATGAGGACCTGGAGCCTGCACAGTTCTATAAGTTGGCCGTGCCCAGGAATCACAGGGATATGGTATCAATGGCCTAGAGTGCCAATCACTTGGATATTACAGATGGCATATATACGGGGATTGGTTATTTTACCAGACATTATTTGCTCTTTGTGATGTACAATTTCAGTTTTCTCTTCATGTACGGCAGTTGGAGGCTATATCTTTGATCTCTTCATGTCTTCCACTTTTTACTTCTTTGATGCATGTGAACTTACTGATTTGGTAAGGCTGAGAAAAATGTTCTGAATGATGTCTTTCATTTTTCATATACGCTCTCAAGAATATAGTTCAATGTTTGTCAATGCATCGACTTAGTAATTTCATTACATTTAGGGCTCTCTCTGACACCGTGATGTGGTAATTTTGTTGCAGTGAGTGTAAAATGGCAAAAGGAACTGTTTCCAGCTGTGGAAATTGACACTAGCCAGCCCCCAATTGTTTTCAAATGCCAGTTGTATGACCTAACAGGAGTGCCCCCTGAAAGGCAGAAGATTATGGTAAAAGGTGGTTTACTAAAGGTAATGAAATAGTATTACATGAGTAGCCTGCGTTAATTTAATTTTTGACATGTTAAATTTCATTCAGATTTGTGAAAATCAACTTGATGATTTATCTGAGGCAGTTGTTTAACCTTCTTGACTTATTTTTCTTCACAATATAGGATGACGCAGATTGGTCTACATTAGGAGTAAAAGAGGTGAACCATTTCTACACTATGCATACACTTACATTGAATGCACTCATAGGGATCAGTTACTATAAATCCGGGTATTCTCTCTTTTGCTAGGGTCAAAAGTTGATGATGATGGGAACAGCAGGTGAGATTGTGAAGGCCCCAGAGAAAAGCCCTGTTTTTGTGGAAGACCTTCCAGAAGAAGAACAAGTAGTTTCTTTGGTAAGGTTATTGACTACTTCATTGGGTGTTTTAATCTGGCAATATGGTTGTATCCTGTGATTTTGCTCTATATAATATCCTCATGGCCATTGTAGTTTCTTTGTCATTGCTCTTTCTAATGCATGAAGTCTCCCTATTTATTGTTGTTCCTATCTAAAAACTAAGGCATTGCTGCATCATTACGTTCTTGGTGTACTTTATGGTTATAAATGAGGTTGAAACAAAGGGGGTTGATTACTAACCTCATTTTCCCTTATTGCCTTCATGAGGAGAGGTTTAGAATTTTTTAGCTGAATTTAAATCGAATTAGCTTGGAATTTCCAATCCTATTTGTTTCAATTTGTAAATTATGTATTGTGTAACATCTTGTTTGATACATAAATCTGATTTCATAATTTGCACTCTGCAGATGGCAATCTTGCGATTGACAACTCTAAATACCAATTTTTTGTCCCAACTATTTTTGGTCAGCTAGTCTTGATTCGGACACAACATTAATATCATTAAGAGTTCCTGCTATGCCTATTTTGCTTATTTTTGTTTGGTTTGTGTCTGCATTACCTATTTTCCTGAAATGTACTATAGCCTTGTCCATTGATTTCTTTTTGTTAATTTTTTGCTTAATGTTTTTTATTTTAATTGCTTGAGACTTTAGCTAATGTCCTTTCTGCTTCCAGGGCCATTCTGCTGGCTTATTTAATCTAGGAAATACTTGCTACATGAACTCTACAATCCAGTGCTTGCATTCAGTTCCAGAGCTGAAGTCTGCTTTGATCGAGTGAGTTCTCTTCTTCTGTGCAAGAGCATTCCTGTTCAAAAACTTATTTTCAATTCTGGTCTTGCTATGCTATTTTCTTGTTTTTATGGTTTGTGTTGTCTTTGTATGGGAGATATGTGTTCTCAGTAAATGACTGACTTATTGTGCGTGATGTACTATTGTGATTAGATATCCACATTCTGGTAGAAGCAATGATTTGGATCAGTCTTCTCATCTATTAACTGCTGCAACACGGGATTTATTCAGTGAGCTTGATCGAAATGTGAAGCCAGTGGCACCAATGCAGTTCTGGCTGGTAAATATACTTATTTTTCTGTTTATCTGTTATATATGATTTATTCATTCATTCATTCATCCATCATGGGCTTCTCATTACAAGTGAAAACAAAGTTTAATGCTATAAAGATAGAAGATTTTCCTATAGCCTGCTGAAGTATCTTAATTAATACATCTTATTGAATGAGAAGGACAAGTCAGCACTGCCACAAATCTATGCATCAGGCAGCGTGCGGTGACTTGGCAGCAAAAATGTATTTGAGTTTTTGCAGAGAATTCCCGTTGCTCATATTTAGAGCTCAAGAAAAAAAATGTGTTCTTGCTAGAAAAGTAGTCCAAATTCATTAGAATCAGGGCTTACTTATTGCTCTCTGTAGATGTTATAATGAGACAGATACTTGTCTGATACGTCCATTCCTTACAATATAAGAGAACCACTAATGTGATATAGATGCGGATTCACCACTTTGGACGTGCCTCAGTTCTAACTTAGTTACCCTAGAGATATGGAGTATTATTGACTGAAATTTTATCACTGATTTGATAATGGGAAGAGGTGGACTTTTGTTTATTTGGAATCTTTTTAGGGCGGGCTTGCTCTGAAGAAAATGTTTCTGACTACATTGAGTATGGATTATTGGTTGCCATATTGCAGTTCTTGTTGATAACTAAGGCAAAAGAAGTCATACATTAATTGAGACATTCGTGTTAACAGGTATTGCGGAAGAAGTATCCTCAATTTGGTCAGCTGCATAATGGATCCTTCATGCAACAGGTTTTCTCATAGGCTGTCAAAGGCTGTCAGCCTAATCTGAGGAATTTGCTGAATTTTTTTTGACCTATTATTTTAAATAATGACAGGATGCTGAAGAATGTTGGACACAACTTTTGTACACCCTTTCTCAGTCTCTTAAATCACCAAGTTCAAGGTAGTATGCTTTCACTGTTGGATACATGTGGCGTATGAATGGATTGTCTGTGTGACTGATGTTGGATAAATTCCATACTGAAAATTTATTTAGTCTTTATCCTGTTCTTTTTTTTTCCATGCCACTGTCCCCTTCCTACACTCTCCAGTGCCTTTTCAGGCCACGAGACTTGGTACCCTGTTGTTCTTTATCCTTGCACTCGAAAACTTTGCTCTTACTTTAATCTGGTGTGTAGCAGTGTAACTAAATGAAGTTATCTTATAATCAGTACTTTTTTAGATAGGGTGCCTTATAAACTTACATTTTCCTGGCATCTATACAGATAGCTGGTTGTCTTTGTTATCTTCATTTTATAAGTCCTTCATTGTAATTTAAATGCAGTGAAAATCCCGATCCACTCAAGGCACTTTTTGGCATTGAACTTGTTAGCAGGTATTTTAGTTATCGTAACTGTTATTTTGTCAGGAAGCAATACATTTATTTTAAGTGTACGTATCTGGTTTAATATTGTTGGAGCTTTATTTACAGAGTTTCCATTAACATCTTTCCTTAATTGTGACAGTAGATAACTTTCGCATGATACAATCTAACCAGATATTTTGTTTTATTACTGCATCTATTTCCCTCTCTCTCTGTCTCTCTCACACACACACACACACTCACTAAGCTTTTTTTTTTTTTCTTGCTTCTCCACTCTGTCTCACTAAATTTTTTTTATTTGCTTCCCTCATCAGTTTTCACTTTGGGTAAACTAATTAACTGTTTAATTAGGTTTATGATGTGTTCCATTATGCTAAGTAAATTACATTTCTCTGTTAGAATATTGATTCTATAGTCAAACACCTTCTGAAGGAATTCAGTCTTACGTTTTTGGTTAAGGATCTGGTTAAATAAATGGTAGATCTTAATTGAATTGGCAATTTTTATAGCTAAGTTGGAAAGTCAAACAGTAAAATTGCAACTTTATCTTGAATTTACACTTTTGAGAAGTTCAGTTGTCCGTTCTCATTACATGGGATGGATTTTTTAGTTTCTTGTTACTGCTTATGGATCAAGCATCAGATGCCTAATTGGACCAAATGGCAAATATTAGAAAATTTATGGGTCAGACACTAGTTACTTGATGGCTAATCAGCTCTTACGTTGTTCCTCCAGAGAGTGGGATTCTCTTTGTGATGGTAGAGGCTAAGGGATCAGATCAAACCATTACGATCGCAGCTGATGAACAAAATATCTCTGTCAGCATATCCAGTAGACCTCTCTTCCGAAATTTTTAAAGATATACCAATGCTTAAGTGAACCAACGGGATTATCAAAAAAGTTTCGATTTCTGTTTCCACACAACCAGTGGAGCTAATTTCTGATTCTTTGTTTGCTCTTTATCAAAGTTTTTATGTTTGCGCTGCAGTCTAGAAAAGTAGGATTTTCTTGTTTGATATTTTTATGGGCTGGTTGATGCCCAGAAGTGGTTTGTTTGTTTATCGTAAAACAGTAGCTCTTTATGATCTGGCTCTGATTCTATAGCTTTGAAATTGCTGCAAACAAATATGATGTTTAATTTATTTATTTGAAAAGTATTCATTTCGCATATATTTCTTTCTTGGTGGTGATTTGAGGGTAGGGTGCATTGTCCAGAAAGTGGTGAAGAAAGTACAGAGACAGAATCAATTTATTCACTTAAATGCCACATATCACATGAGGTGAATCATTTGCACGAGGGGCTAAGGCATGTAAGTCTTGCTACCCAATTGACAGCATTGTTTTTTACCTATCGCATTCTTGTCTCAACATGGTTTTTTACTTGAAAAATTCTCAGTAATTGCATTTTGGGTTTACCAGCCTTTCATTTGGTAGGTGTTTATAATATAGCATATTAGAATGTCTCTGTAGTTGTGGAGTTCTAACCACTTGGAATGTAATTGGTTTAAATTGGAAATTTCTCATTACATAACAATTTAAAATACACAATTGTTCCCTCTTTGAATGAGGAGCTTCACTTTTTAGAAAAGACTCCCAGTCTTAAACACGGAATAATTAGATGAGTGAAATTCCACGCTCGAAGCCACTTATCCCAACTTGACGGTTCAGACTTGTTCCGTGATCTACTTCTACAAAAAATAGATGTAATGTTTTCCAACAATTAATCTGTTGTTCAGATGGATGCATATGGTTTCAATGAGCAAAAAGGAATATTCCTTTGGAATCAAATATTCAACTCTGGTACAGACCTGTTACTTGCATTATTTACAAATTGCGAGNTTTTTTTTTTTCTCTTGCTTCTCCACTCTGTCTCACTAAATTTTTTTTATTTGCTTCCCTCATCAGTTTTCACTTTGGGTAAACTAATTAACTGTTTAATTAGGTTTATGATGTGTTCCATTATGCTAAGTAAATTACATTTCTCTGTTAGAATATTGATTCTATAGTCAAACACCTTCTGAAGGAATTCAGTCTTACGTTTTTGGTTAAGGATCTGGTTAAATAAATGGTAGATCTTAATTGAATTGGCAATTTTTATAGCTAAGTTGGAAAGTCAAACAGTAAAATTGCAACTTTATCTTGAATTTACACTTTTGAGAAGTTCAGTTGTCCGTTCTCATTACATGGGATGGATTTTTTAGTTTCTTGTTACTGCTTATGGATCAAGCATCAGATGCCTAATTGGACCAAATGGCAAATATTAGAAAATTTATGGGTCAGACACTAGTTACTTGATGGCTAATCAGCTCTTACGTTGTTCCTCCAGAGAGTGGGATTCTCTTTGTGATGGTAGAGGCTAAGGGATCAGATCAAACCATTACGATCGCAGCTGATGAACAAAATATCTCTGTCAGCATATCCAGTAGACCTCTCTTCCGAAATTTTTAAAGATATACCAATGCTTAAGTGAACCAACGGGATTATCAAAAAAGTTTCGATTTCTGTTTCCACACAACCAGTGGAGCTAATTTCTGATTCTTTGTTTGCTCTTTATCAAAGTTTTTATGTTTGCGCTGCAGTCTAGAAAAGTAGGATTTTCTTGTTTGATATTTTTATGGGCTGGTTGATGCCCAGAAGTGGTTTGTTTGTTTATCGTAAAACAGTAGCTCTTTATGATCTGGCTCTGATTCTATAGCTTTGAAATTGCTGCAAACAAATATGATGTTTAATTTATTTATTTGAAAAGTATTCATTTCGCATATATTTCTTTCTTGGTGGTGATTTGAGGGTAGGGTGCATTGTCCAGAAAGTGGTGAAGAAAGTACAGAGACAGAATCAATTTATTCACTTAAATGCCACATATCACATGAGGTGAATCATTTGCACGAGGGGCTAAGGCATGTAAGTCTTGCTACCCAATTGACAGCATTGTTTTTTACCTATCGCATTCTTGTCTCAACATGGTTTTTTACTTGAAAAATTCTCAGTAATTGCATTTTGGGTTTACCAGCCTTTCATTTGGTAGGTGTTTATAATATAGCATATTAGAATGTCTCTGTAGTTGTGGAGTTCTAACCACTTGGAATGTAATTGGTTTAAATTGGAAATTTCTCAGTACATAACAATTTAAAATACACAATTGTTCCCTCTTTGAATGAGGAGCTTCACTTTTTAGAAAAGACTCCCAGTCTTAAACACGGAATAATTAGATGAGTGAAATTCCACGCTCGAAGCCACTTATCCCAACTTGACGGTTCAGACTTGTTCCGTGATCTACTTCTACAAAAAATAGATGTAATGTTTTCCAACAATTAATCTGTTGTTCAGATGGATGCATATGGTTTCAATGAGCAAAAAGGAATATTCCTTTGGAATCAAATATTCAACTCTGGTACAGACCTGTTACTTGCATTATTTACAAATTGCGAGCTTACTGTTGCTGCAACCAATGATGCCTTAGTGGAATTACTATAGCTATCATCTACATCGAATTGTGAATATCTTCAAATTGGCCATTCTAGGACTAGGAATCTTTTTTTTTCGGGCTGAAGGTCTAGGAGATGCCACAACGTCTATCTGTGCCTAATTTATTCACCAGTAGTAATCTAGCAGTTGTTTGGATAAATGGATGGGCTTGCTGTGTATAAATAGACTGTTGGGCAGGCAGCCATAGCCGCAAGAGGAATGGATAGCCTAGCCACACACAAAAAATGGTAAAAGTGAAGTAAACTTAGATATTTTCTCATGAATGAGCAATAGTACAGAACATCTAAGATTCATACATTTATCACAATATGCTTTGGTGAAGAACATTGGGCTAAAGCCAGTCATCCCCCATGATACAATGCTTTCTTTACCTCTAAGATGTTTCAATGAAATAAGGAGGAAAAGACGGTCGCAATCTTTCCTATATGGCACTTAAAATCCTTATTGATATGCTATGAAAATCCTAATTCAGGACAGTACTAGGAAACATCGAATGGTGAAGCCTAGTGCACTAAGGCTATAAAAGGCTTTTATTTAGTGGTACAAAAAGGTGGAAGAAAGGTTGCAGCATTTATGGATAAAGTGGGGTTTGAATTGGATTGGTAGGTTGCACGAAATTTTAGAAAATAAAAAGTGGTGTTAAAAAAAGGATAAAGTTTGGGCCAAGGGAAGATGTTAACTATCTTGGTTTGAAAGGCATTTTAGTAGTGAAACAACATGATCCGAGACTTCAAAGAAGTTTTAATGCCATTTTGGTTTGCCTTTCTTTGCTTGCCTATCCGAAAATGGCGCACAGAAGGTTAGTTAAGATAAAATTTGGGAAATGGATTTGGGCTGTTAGGATTGAATCTTTTTGGCATGGAAGGATGTAGGTTGTCTAATTAGGAATTTAAGGGTCCTGATGTAGTGGGATTGTTTGGATTGTTACAACCTCTAGCAGATGGTTTGAAATTGATTTTATCCGCTTAAGGGGCAGTTTCGCAGGTTTGTGAAGGGATTGATTTTTAAGGTCCCATTGCAGGTTAATGTGTGGACAATTGAAGGAAAAAAAGCGCAGAATTTGAAGGAAACATAGGAATTTTACCTGGACTGCTCTAGGGTTTATCAAATGGGTGAATGACTTAAACACCAAAAAAACCTCATATGACTGAAGCTTAATTGAATTGAAAAATGTATAACTAGATGTTCATAGGCTGCTGTTTCTCATTTACTTACCTTATGAGTAGCTCGGAAATAGAAAAACCTCTGCAGTTTGACTATCTGAACATTCTATAACTGATTTGGACCACAGATAGGGCCCAATTAACATGATCTGAAAATAAGATTCATATGCCAATCATTGATTGTCATGGGGCCCACAAACTTGGTGCAGCCAATCAATAAATATATATCCAATTCTAATTGTAGCGAGGAATGATGCCAAGAAGTCAGTTATATATGCCTTAGTCCAGTTAACTATGCATAATGTACGAAGTGAGGAAGCCAATTCATTGGAGCCAACCCCATATATTCAGCATTTATCTGGTGCCTATTTCTTTTTATGAAACTATGTTTACATTGATTTTGACCTGAATTGTCTATTCTTGTTGAGTGATCCTTGAAAATGCCGTTTGATTGCCCTTTCACTCTTGCCTGAGGATATCAAGTAGTTTTTGTTCAATCCACTTCTGATGAAAAGATATCCTTTAATGAAACCACAATCTTAGGTGGTATATTAACAGTCAGGTATATAACATTTAACAGGTTTGGAAATGTCACTTCATTCTGAAGTTTCATGGTAAAAATACTGTTTTTTTCTGTGTTTTTAGAGATGAAACCATCTAGCCCTCGAATACACAGTAAAGGATTTAGCATCTAAAAAGTGTTCCTTGCAGGGACTGAAATCAGAATTGGAAAAGGCTTCTCCTTCTTTGGGGCGCAGTGCTGTTCACTTGAAAGATTCACGTATTAATGGTTTGCCAAGGTACATACCGGCTGTGCTGCTGTAACATTTTCTTCTCATGTTGGCTTTCAATCACTAGCATTAGAGCTCACTGGATCCAATTATGTAACTACGTCACCTCCCCCCTCCCTTTCCTTGCTACCTCCACTTCTTTCCTCCCACTTTGCTTTTTGTGCGTTAATCTTTGGATGAGGAGAAATTTTTTAGGCAATGTTTTGACTAATGTTTTATTTGTTTTCACGAGCAGATACTTGACTATTCAATTTGTTCGGTTCTTCTGGAAAAGGGAATCAAATCAGAAGGCCAAGATTCTTCGGGTAGTTTTAGTTTTCTTTTCTTTCGTTATTTTATTTTTTACTTTTAATTGGTTGAAACTGCATTTTATTTCTTCTCTTCCTGTTGTTCATTTTGGCTATGGCTTGATCTTGAGGAGAGGCTGTGTTCAAGCTCGTATAAAGATTTGAACATTGAAACTTTGGCAGTAGTGGTGGATATTAAATGCCTTGGTGGCCCATCAATTTGCTTTGTTGTAAATTTGATACTCTTCTTATATATGAAAGAAGAATTCAGTGAAGTAATGAATAATGTATTTGCTTTCCACAGAAAGTGGATTTTCCATTGGAATTGGATGTTTATGATCTGTGCTCAGATGATCTTCGCAAGAGATTGGAAGCTCCTCGCCAGGTATATGTTTTTACACTTTTTTTTATCGATGATACTCAAGTTGTGTCTCCCTCTTAGTTGAGCATCTGCTTGTTCTGTCCTATCCATTTTTGTTATGAAGATGTCTTGAATTCAGTTTGATCCTTAGACAAAGTGGCCCTTTCTTAAGGGTGGAAGGCCTGAGCCCCTATAAGCAGTCTGTTTGTCAAATGGGCATGTCTTGTAAAATGGACCAATAAAAGGGCCGTTGTTTCTAGGGTTTGAGTAGAAAGGCATCTTTTGAGACTCATTGGGTGGAAATGGTTTTGGGTCTGATTTGAGCTGCTACCTTATTGACCTCTGTTCTTGATTTCTATATTGAATTTCTTCCTCTCTTCACCCTTTGTCCATAGACGTAGGTCTGAAAAAGTAGGACCATTTAAATCTTGTGTTTCTGTTTCTGTGTGTGTCTGTGTCTGTGTCAGTGTGTCTGTGTGCGTGCGTGCTTTGTTTATGATTTCTTCGTTTTGTAATTGTGATTATTTTTGGTTAAGCTTTGGTTGTGCTTTTGTGGTTTTAGATTCTAAGAGACGAGGAAGGTAAAAAGCTTGGTTTGAAAACCAGTGACAAGAGCTCCAATCCAAGGGACAGTGATGTCAAGATGGCTGATGCAGAGGTATGTGATTGATCTAGCCACGTACATACAACTGTACAATCATACTAACTCTGGAAGATATTTTCAATATACTATTGTGTTTTTGTTCTTTCAGGGATCATCAAATCGTGAAGAATCATCTAAAGGTACTTCCGAAGCTGTTAAAATTCTAAGTGATTCTGTTAATAGAAATGTGCTGTGGCATTGTGCAGCTGCTGAAGCATATGCTAAGGGGGTGGGTGCAGGTACCGCAGGGTGAAGGTTTTATGTTCAGGGACCCAATGTTCTAGGTCAAAATGTTTTTGGGACCACTTTCTGGTTGTTAAGAGTAGTATAGCTCGGCCTGAGAGGGGAACACACTTTTGCTGACTCAAGAGGGTCGCACTTGTGGGTGAAATCCTTTGCTGCACGACTGTTTTCTGTTGAGCTTCCCAATATCACAGCATACTCTTTAGGGGCGGTCTCCAATGCCAACTTTTGCCTTCAACTTTGAAGGGTCACAAATTTTGTTTAATGTTCAATATGCTTCAGCTGGAGCTCGTTGTGAAACTTATATGTATGTGTAATTTTGTTTGAAGTTTGATTGGTAACCTGTGTTTCAGGTGTGCAGCCGGACAACAAAATGCACTTGACTGGAATATATGATTTGGTTGCTGTGCTGACTCACAAGGGCCGAAGTGCTGATTCGGGGCATTATGTTGGCTGGGTCAAGCAAGAAAGTGGTCAGTCTCTTTGGAAGAAATTGTTTGTCTAAGTAAGCTGATTTGTGTTACATTATATTCATTATCTGAGAAAGAACCATTACTGGTCACAGGGAAATGGATGGAGTTTGATGATGATAATCCCATCCCGCAGCGGGAGGAAGACATCACAAAACTTTCAGGAGGAGGTGAGGCTTCCTATGAAAACAATCTTTAGTGTTGTTCACGCCAACTTCTAGTAGCCCCCGGCACAAACATAATCGCGCTTTTCATTGTTATTGGCTGTTCTTTAACTTTTCAAGGACCGGTCATTGGGATATTTATCCATCGTGGGCAGGCTTTATCTCGGTTTTCCAGATTTTTACCTATTTTGCAACTGCTCTCTCTCTCTCTCTCTCACACATGCGCACCCAGCCCACCACCACAACCACCCTACCGCACACCGTGCACATATTTTAATGTAATTGCTTAATTTTTGTTTCAGGTGATTGGCATATGGCTTACATATGCATGTACAAGGCCCGTGTCATTCCCATGTAATCTTTCTTCATAAGAACAACAATTAATTTACATGAAAGAAAGAGCTCGATGGAGAGCACTTCTCGTTTGCACGAATAGAAACCAGGACAACATATGAATATTTGGGGTTGTATCTGAAATGTAATTTGAACCATCAGTTGATTTATGTCACAATGGAGGAACTTTTAACAATTTTTAGTCCACAAACTATGAGAAGGATCTTTAAACTTTATGAAATTTGCTGCTTGTACTGCCAAATTGTGTTTAATGTTTGTGTTTGCTAGACCATCTGCTTTTTTGGTTGTGTGCTTTATTATTCCCCTTCTCATGTTTTTTCTTACCTTTTGAGGGCATGCCCCCTCTTAAATTGATTGTGTGGGGGAATACATGTGTAATATTGGAGGAAGATTAGCAGAAAGGCATAGAGGGTGGAAATATAGAAGAATCAAATTCCAGAGTTTGATTCAATAGGTTTTACAATGGCATGGAATTTTTTAAGTTAATCAAACAGCTGAGCTTCATTTGTAAGTACCTGTCTTGAGCTTTTTTCTTTTCCTAGTGTTTGTTTTGTTTTCTGGTAAGTAGGTCTGTTAATGGAATTGAGACTATCGAGTTTTTTTTTTTTTTTTTTCTAAATAAGTCTAAAAAATTGTTTAAACTTGGTTTGTTTAAAAAATAAATTGAGCCTGAATTGTGCCTCCAAATCAAGTTGGGTCTTGGTAGTTTGATTATTTTATATATATAAAAACTTAACTAGTTTGTTTACAATACGACCGAGTTCGATTGAACTCCTCTTCGAGATAAACCTTAGTAGTTCAGTTTAATTATCAACTCTATTTGTAAGCATTCATAAACAAATAGAAGGATAATACACACAAATTCAAATTAACTCAAAAAAGCATGGATGAAATTTCAAAGGGTAATGTTGTGTTCACCAAAACATCTACTAGATTTTGTGACACTTACTGATTTTATAATTTACTTTGATTTGGAATTCAAAATTTAGTAAACTCTTTTGTGAATGTAACATTGTTGGTTTCAAAAAATGGAGGAAGATGATGATTCGATGACTTTACAAAATGCCATGTTTTTACCATCGCATCATTTCATTCTAAGATTGACACTACTTCCCGACCTATTAGATTTGTTTCACGTCTAAATCATTTTATGTTAAAATTTATGTAATTCATATTTGATACATGTAATGATTTTATCTACTAAGATTAATTTCATATTCATTAATTTTGTGTTGATTTCATAACATTATGATTGCATTTAGGTTTAACTGATTGTGTTAGTAATGGTCCCCTTTAATCCATTTAGCCTTGGAGCCAATACATCGAAAAAGAATCGCGAAAAATTATTATAACTTTTAGATTGATAGGGGGTTTTATTATATTAGGTCTCACAGTTAATTTAATAATTATAAATAACTAAATCAATAAAATAAATTAAATTCAAATAACATATAACAATTTTTTTTTTTTTGGTCATTGATAGAAATTTAGTTCTTGAATACATATTATTATTACAATACAAAAAAATAAATGAACTTGCGCCAATTTTACAAGCATCTATTATATGTAAAGAGCTGCTATTTTCCATCAGCTTGGGTCTCGAATCACAAGCATCTACCTATTCTAGGGCACCGCAAAGCACCAGAGGATCGCGTCAATGACCTCACAGATCTCGCATCTGCTACCTTGAATTTTTGTTCAGCAATATAGTTCGGCTTTACGCCACCACCTGTCTGGCCGAACGAAGCTCCGTTCTCGAAAACATCATTTACGGATCGGAAATTCCACGCCATGCCGTTCGTGTTTCCCTTCCTCCAGGTGACCTGTTGATTCGTTTCTTTGTGAGTTTCTTGAAATATCATCCATTTTCCTACTTCCTTGAGCTTAATCTGTTATCTGTTTGGTAATTTCTACCCTAGACAGTACTGAATTGCTGATAGAATTCGTCAATGGCATTCCTTATGTTTTGCATTTCATTGTAAAGACAGGGAAAAAAAACTTTTGATTCCCCTTTTCATGTTCATAAACATAGAAAATCGACACATATGAGATTATAATTGACTAGCTCTTCACACAAACTCAAAAATAAGAGTTATAGATTGGGTGGACATTTTTTACGCGAGAAACTTGTTTAAGAAACATTGAGTCTGCTCGGAGTCAGATTTTTTTAGGCGAAAAGCTGCTGTTTGAATTTTTTTCAAAAAAGTTAAGAGTTAAAATTTTGGGTTAATTGTAAATTATACCTCTTGAAAGATCGTTCAAATCTCAATTTACACCCCAAAGATAAAAAATCTCAACCCACATTCTATTGGACAAATGCATATAAAAAACATTATATAAATACCTACATTCTATTGGACATTCAAATGGTAAACTTGATTTTGAACTTTAAAATATATCGAACCCACAAAATAAAGGGTAATATGAAATTATAATTTTTTATTAGGATAAAATCATATTTTTGATTTTTGAGGGTACAAATTAAGATTCGAATAATCTTTAAGGTTGTAATTTGCAATTAACCCTAAATTTTTTTCCCAAAACCGCCTGAGAGGAAAACAGAAAATTCGTTTGGAATGACTTCCTAGGTTTCTTTTAGTTTTTTTTTTGTGTCAAAATAAAAAAATAATTATAAACTTTAATTTTTTTATGTCACTAATAATATTTTATGAATATAATAAATTAAACAGTTATGCGAGATTTACGACAAAACTCTAAAAAACTAGAAGAAAAGCCTATAAATTAGTTTCCTATATCAATCTAAACAAGTCTTTTTGGATCCAACAAATTGCTGCATAAGCTGGTCCAAAAGCCTAGGTCCAAATGAACCTGGTTTATTTTTATTCCAAAGTCTATAAAATCAACCTATTTCAGCCAACTCCAAACAGACCCATTGTTTAAAGAAAAATATGGGGTTTTTAATTTATTCCTCCTGGATTATATGAATTATTATAAAATTAGAGATTTTTGAATTCTTTTAGATAAACTAGCTATTTAGCCACTGAACTATATCATTTGTATTAATCACGCCCCTAAACTATGTTTTTTTATTAATTTAACCTTTGAACTATGCAATCTAACTCAATATGACCTTTTTGTCCAAATTAATTGTTAACTTTAACAAAAACCCTCACGTGCACGACACGTGGGTTGTAAACTATAACCTAATATTATTAATCTTTTCAACAAAGTTAATGATTAATTTTAACTGAAAGGGCCATATTGAGTCAAATTACATAGTTTATAGGTTAAATTGACATAAAACATAGTTTAGAGACTTGATTAGTGTAAACGATATAGTTTAAGAACCAAATAAGTTGTTAACTCTTTTTAAAATGTGTATGTTGGGTGATGGAGATAGTTGAGTGAGAAATGTCCTAATCTTAGATTTGTGTCTCGACTCAAATATTTTATAACTAATAAACATGTTGTGTTAGTATTGAATATATGACATGATTTTAAATGTTACAAGTTAAAATTGACTATTACACAACACAATTTTGAAATGATACAAAACAATTCAATTTGTCCCTCCTAATACGAATTCTGAAAGATAAATAATTGTTAGAAATAGTAAAACTACATTACCTCTTTCTTCCCTGATTTTGGTGCGATGAATAGGTTTGCTTGACTCTTTATGCTCGGGTTCATGCTCCCCCCGATTGCATATAATCCCCATCCCTGGTACAGATTGTTAACCACATGTGCATAACCATGGCGAACCCTGCAAATTATGAATATTTGACCTTGAGTTCTATGTATTATACCAGTCAAGATTTCTCAAATATTTATTTTGATAATGGGAATCGTCTCGACCACCTAGTATTTAGACATATGACTGCAACACAAAACAACCGATAGTTTACATCTCATCCCTTGCTTGACAACTAAATCAACTTGTGAGGTATCAATGGGCCTTTGGTCCAATCGTACTCCTTGCCTTGTGTCAAGGGTTCAAGTCTCCCTTCCTCCTCCCCTCCCAAAAAAAATAAAAATCTGACTTTCAAGGGTTAGCTTGTGTAGAATTTCATGCAAACAAAAAAAAATGTACCTTGGCATTCTTTGGTGGCACTTAGGGCCGAAATGGTTGAAGGCCACTGTTACCCTCATGTTTCTGTCTCGGAGGAACCCATCATCATGCCCCAAAAGCATAACCTTATTCTGGTATCTAAACCAGTTGTTTGAAATTGTAATGTCTGTAGATCCACGAGTGACATCGATGAGGCCGTCCTGGCAATTATAGAGTGTGTTGTGATCGATCCAAACCTTCGACGATGTAACTATTCGGATTGCATCCCCATCCACAGGACCTAGATTCACTGTTTTTGCTTCTGGACCCATCACTGGTCCAGGTGTCTGGGCTTGGCAATCATGGATTCGTATACCATGGATGATTACATTGGTTACCTGTTGATATAGAAAAAATGTGAGCAAAATGGGATCAATAATCTTGGAGATCATTCCTAAGTTGGTCAAGTATGGGTTTTTGGGTAATCTAGCTTTGCAAGTCGGTTTCAAGTTTGCGTTCTATCGAATGGTTCTTATCATTTGATATCAGGGTTTGGCACCACATCTCATAGAGGTAGGAAGTTGTATGGGCTAGACCTCTGTGTTGTCATCGAAGGACAACCCCTCATCTAAAATATAGAGGTAGAGAATTATTGATTGAACCACAGTCCTTTGTATAAATCTNTATGGGCTAGACCTCTGTGTTGTCATCGAAGGACAACCCCTCATCTAAAATATAGAGAGAGGTAGAGAATTATTGATTGAACCACAGTCCTTTGTATAAATCTGGAGTTGATTGATGGGTAGGCCATATTAAAATTACTGGTAGAATTCGTATGAAAGGAGTCACGTTATCATCTAATGTGGATAGAGTAGGTCGTTGTGGATGTTGTCTAGATGCGAATGGTGGTATGTTTCGATCACAAGTGTCCCTCATCAATGAAGGATGAGTTTGGTTGTGGGTGTGAGCTTTCCAATTAACTACATATAACTCTGTAAATCAGATGAAAGTTGAAGGTAGTGAATGGTTCAGTACCCTTTGCAACATCAAGCAAGCACCTCCTGCAATGTGAACACTGGTACCACGCCCATCAATGGCAGTAAAACTGCTAACAAGCAGTGGTCTTTCAAGCTTAATTTTCATGTCCCTTTGAAATGTGATCCAAACCTTCCCTTTGATGTTGCTCAACCCATATCTCAGAGTTCCTGGTTTGGGGCTTAGTGGATTGTCGCTGGGATCGGTGACTTTGTACCGTGTCAAGCCCCGACCAACATTGTTGGTCATCTTCCCGGAAAAACCCACCGAGCAGGTGGCAAGCTGCTGCCGGTGGCGCCGCCAATTCGGGTTCCATTGCCAGCACTTGTCGATCACATTCATTTTCTGTATTGAGCCCTTGGCAAGAACTGTGCTTGGGAACATTAAAATGGCCGTGCAAAGAGCTAAGGCAAAACACCATTGTGTTGCCATTTTCAAGTCTTGATGAAATATTTGGATTGAGGGAGAGGAAGAAAGGAGTTTAGAGAGAGATGTTTGATAATCTGTGAAGATATTTATACATGCAAATTAGGGGCAGCTGGGTGGGGAGCTGCTAAGTCTGTTATAATGTGTGGTTAGGGAGAGTTTTGTGATAGAGATGATGCAAAACAGCAAATGAATGGAATAAATAACTAAGATAGTGTTTGTTGTGTGGAGTTTTAGATAAAGAAGAAGCTCTTCTCTTGTCTTTGCTGTGTTGTGTTTCTTGCTTAACTTGAATTTGTTTGCTGGATTTGCACAGCATCCAAACACGTGTGCAAGTATGTTATGAGAGAGAGAGGGAGAGAGAAAGACAGAGAGGGTGTAGCTGTGATTAACGTACACCGTTCAAAGGATGGAGTAGCCAGCTTGTTTTTTTAGTTTGAGGACATGCAAGTAACTTCACCATTTAGTTTGCATTATGGCCCAAAATGGTAGCATAACTAAAATTTGAAACTAAATCTTGTAGTACGATACAAAACCATATAACAGTTACATTTTTTTTTGGCTTACCTTAGTATTACATTTTTTGGGGTCGGAAAATTTGATGAGATTTGCGAAGTCTTTTTATATGCTCTCACCTCAAACAATTGGGGCTTGTTTGGATGGTTTTGAAATGGGGGAAACTTTTTTTTTACTTGAGATTCGTACATAAATTTTATTTAATCTTTTGTTTGGTAAGTAGCATTTACACACGTGGAACTCATGGATTAATCAAATATTTGTCATATAATTGACTAAATTGTTCTATCCAATCCTTTTGTAACTGGGTAGATTAGGAATTGAAAAATATTTTTACCATTATATTTTTGGTTGGTTGATTTAAAATCCATCCCTTAGGTTTGCTATATGAGTTTAACCTTATGGGCGGGGATCTTAATTTCTGGTTTAAAAGCCTTAACCAAATATGAAAGTAAGTGATCTAGTTTACTTAAATTCACCCTTACGAAAAAATATCTAGTGTAACGGTGATACGACGTAACAATGATGACGTAGTATTATATTATAGTAATTATCCTGTTATACNAAGTCTAAAAAATTGTTTAAACTTGGTTTGTTTAAAAAATAAATTGAGCCTGAATTGTGCCTCCAAATCAAGTTGGGTCTTGGTAGTTTGATTATTTTATATATATAAAAACTTAACTAGTTTGTTTACAATACGACCGAGTTCGATTGAACTCCTCTTCGAGATAAACCTTAGTAGTTCAGTTTAATTATCAACTCTATTTGTAAGCATTCATAAACAAATAGAAGGATAATACACACAAATTCAAATTAACTCAAAAAAGCATGGATGAAATTTCAAAGGGTAATGTTGTGTTCACCAAAACATCTACTAGATTTTGTGACACTTACTGATTTTATAATTTACTTTGATTTGGAATTCAAAATTTAGTAAACTCTTTTGTGAATGTAACATTGTTGGTTTCAAAAAATGGAGGAAGATGATGATTCGATGACTTTACAAAATGCCATGTTTTTACCATCGCATCATTTCATTCTAAGATTGACACTACTTCCCGACCTATTAGATTTGTTTCACGTCTAAATCATTTTATGTTAAAATTTATGTAATTCATATTTGATACATGTAATGATTTTATCTACTAAGATTAATTTCATATTCATTAATTTTGTGTTGATTTCATAACATTATGATTGCATTTAGGTTTAACTGATTGTGTTAGTAATGGTCCCCTTTAATCCATTTAGCCTTGGAGCCAATACATCGAAAAAGAATCGCGAAAAATTATTATAACTTTTAGATTGATAGGGGGTTTTATTATATTAGGTCTCACAGTTAATTTAATAATTATAAATAACTAAATCAATAAAATAAATTAAATTCAAATAACATATAACAATTTTTTTTTTTTTTGGTCATTGATAGAAATTTAGTTCTTGAATACATATTATTATTACAATACAAAAAAATAAATGAACTTGCGCCAATTTTACAAGCATCTATTATATGTAAAGAGCTGCTATTTTCCATCAGCTTGGGTCTCGAATCACATGCATCTACCTATTCTAGGGCACCGCAAAGCACCAGAGGATCGCGTCAATGACCTCACAGATCTCGCATCTGCTACCTTGAATTTTTGTTCAGCAATATAGTTCGGCTTTACGCCACCACCTGTCTGGCCGAACGAAGCTCCGTTCTCGAAAACATCATTTACGGATCGGAAATTCCACGCCATGCCGTTCGTGTTTCCCTTCCTCCAGGTGACCTGTTGATTCGTTTCTTTGTGAGTTTCTTGAAATATCATCCATTTTCCTACTTCCTTGAGCTTAATCTGTTATCTGTTTGGTAATTTCTACCCTAGACAGTACTGAATTGCTGATAGAATTCGTCAATGGCATTCCTTATGTTTTGCATTTCATTGTAAAGACAGGGAAAAAAAACTTTTGATTCCCCTTTTCATGTTCATAAACATAGAAAATCGACACATATGAGATTATAATTGACTAGCTCTTCACACAAACTCAAAAATAAGAGTTATAGATTGGGTGGACATTTTTTACGCGAGAAACTTGTTTAAGAAACATTGAGTCTGCTCGGAGTCAGATTTTTTTAGGCGAAAAGCTGCTGTTTGAATTTTTTTCAAAAAAGTTAAGAGTTAAAATTTTGGGTTAATTGTAAATTATACCTCTTGAAAGATCGTTCAAATCTCAATTTACACCCCAAAGATAAAAAATCTCAACCCACATTCTATTGGACAAATGCATATAAAAAACATTATATAAATACCTACATTCTATTGGACATTCAAATGGTAAACTTGATTTTGAACTTTAAAATATATCGAACCCACAAAATAAAGGGTAATATGAAATTATAATTTTTTATTAGGATAAAATCATATTTTTGATTTTTGAGGGTACAAATTAAGATTCGAATAATCTTTAAGGTTGTAATTTGCAATTAACCCTAAATTTTTTTCCCAAAACCGCCTGAGAGGAAAACAGAAAATTCGTTTGGAATGACTTCCTAGGTTTCTTTTAGTTTTTTTTTTGTGTCAAAATAAAAAAATAATTATAAACTTTAATTTTTTTATGTCACTAATAATATTTTATGAATATAATAAATTAAACAGTTATGCGAGATTTACGACAAAACTCTAAAAAACTAGAAGAAAAGCCTATAAATTAGTTTCCTATATCAATCTAAACAAGTCTTTTTGGATCCAACAAATTGCTGCATAAGCTGGTCCAAAAGCCTAGGTCCAAATGAACCTGGTTTATTTTTATTCCAAAGTCTATAAAATCAACCTATTTCAGCCAACTCCAAACAGACCCATTGTTTAAAGAAAAATATGGGGTTTTTAATTTATTCCTCCTGGATTATATGAATTATTATAAAATTAGAGATTTTTGAATTCTTTTAGATAAACTAGCTATTTAGCCACTGAACTATATCATTTGTATTAATCACGCCCCTAAACTATGTTTTTTTATTAATTTAACCTTTGAACTATGCAATCTAACTCAATATGACCTTTTTGTCCAAATTAATTGTTAACTTTAACAAAAACCCTCACGTGCACGACACGTGGGTTGTAAACTATAACCTAATATTATTAATCTTTTCAACAAAGTTAATGATTAATTTTAACTGAAAGGGCCATATTGAGTCAAATTACATAGTTTATAGGTTAAATTGACATAAAACATAGTTTAGAGACTTGATTAGTGTAAACGATATAGTTTAAGAACCAAATAAGTTGTTAACTCTTTTTAAAATGTGTATGTTGGGTGATGGAGATAGTTGAGTGAGAAATGTCCTAATCTTAGATTTGTGTCTCGACTCAAATATTTTATAACTAATAAACATGTTGTGTTAGTATTGAATATATGACATGATTTTAAATGTTACAAGTTAAAATTGACTATTACACAACACAATTTTGAAATGATACAAAACAATTCAATTTGTCCCTCCTAATACGAATTCTGAAAGATAAATAATTGTTAGAAATAGTAAAACTACATTACCTCTTTCTTCCCTGATTTTGGTGCGATGAATAGGTTTGCTTGACTCTTTATGCTCGGGTTCATGCTCCCCCCGATTGCATATAATCCCCATCCCTGGTACAGATTGTTAACCACATGTGCATAACCATGGCGAACCCTGCAAATTATGAATATTTGACCTTGAGTTCTATGTATTATACCAGTCAAGATTTCTCAAATATTTATTTTGATAATGGGAATCGTCTCGACCACCTAGTATTTAGACATATGACTGCAACACAAAACAACCGATAGTTTACATCTCATCCCTTGCTTGACAACTAAATCAACTTGTGAGGTATCAATGGGCCTTTGGTCCAATCGTACTCCTTGCCTTGTGTCAAGGGTTCAAGTCTCCCTTCCTCCTCCCCTCCCAAAAAAAATAAAAATCTGACTTTCAAGGGTTAGCTTGTGTAGAATTTCATGCAAACAAAAAAAAATGTACCTTGGCATTCTTTGGTGGCACTTAGGGCCGAAATGGTTGAAGGCCACTGTTACCCTCATGTTTCTGTCTCGGAGGAACCCATCATCATGCCCCAAAAGCATAACCTTATTCTGGTATCTAAACCAGTTGTTTGAAATTGTAATGTCTGTAGATCCACGAGTGACATCGATGAGGCCGTCCTGGCAATTATAGAGTGTGTTGTGATCGATCCAAACCTTCGACGATGTAACTATTCGGATTGCATCCCCATCCACAGGACCTAGATTCACTGTTTTTGCTTCTGGACCCATCACTGGTCCAGGTGTCTGGGCTTGGCAATCATGGATTCGTATACCATGGATGATTACATTGGTTACCTGTTGATATAGAGAAAATGTGAGCAAAATGGGATCAATAATCTTGGAGATCATTCCTAAGTTGGTCAAGTATGGGTTTTTGGGTAATCTAGCTTTGCAAGTCGGTTTCAAGTTTGCGTTCTATCGAATGGTTCTTATCATTTGATATCAGGGTTTGGCACCACATCTCATAGAGGTAGGAAGTTGTATGGGCTAGACCTCTGTGTTGTCATCGAAGGACAACCCCTCATCTAAAATATAGAGGTAGAGAATTATTGATTGAACCACAGTCCTTTGTATAAATCTGGAGTTGATTGATGGGTAGGCCATATTAAAATTACTGGTAGAATTCGTATGAAAGGAGTCACGTTATCATCTAATGTGGATAGAGTAGGTCGTTGTGGATGTTGTCTAGATGCGAATGGTGGTATGTTTCGATCACAAGTGTCCCTCATCAATGAAGGATGAGTTTGGTTGTGGGTGTGAGCTTTCCAATTAACTACATATAACTCTGTAAATCAGATGAAAGTTGAAGGTAGTGAATGGTTCAGTACCCTTTGCAACATCAAGCAAGCACCTCCTGCAATGTGAACACTGGTACCACGCCCATCAATGGCAGTAAAACTGCTAACAAGCAGTGGTCTTTCAAGCTTAATTTTCATGTCCCTTTGAAATGTGATCCAAACCTTCCCTTTGATGTTGCTCAACCCATATCTCAGAGTTCCTGGTTTGGGGCTTAGTGGATTGTCGCTGGGATCGGTGACTTTGTACCGTGTCAAGCCCCGACCAACATTGTTGGTCATCTTCCCGGAAAAACCCACCGAGCAGGTGGCAAGCTGCTGCCGGTGGCGCCGCCAATTCGGGTTCCATTGCCAGCACTTGTCGATCACATTCATTTTCTGTATTGAGCCCTTGGCAAGAACTGTGCTTGGGAACATTAAAATGGCCGTGCAAAGAGCTAAGGCAAAACACCATTGTGTTGCCATTTTCAAGTCTTGATGAAATATTTGGATTGAGGGAGAGGAAGAAAGGAGTTTAGAGAGAGATGTTTGATAATCTGTGAAGATATTTATACATGCAAATTAGGGGCAGCTGGGTGGGGAGCTGCTAAGTCTGTTATAATGTGTGGTTAGGGAGAGTTTTGTGATAGAGATGATGCAAAACAGCAAATGAATGGAATAAATAACTAAGATAGTGTTTGTTGTGTGGAGTTTTAGATAAAGAAGAAGCTCTTCTCTTGTCTTTGCTGTGTTGTGTTTCTTGCTTAACTTGAATTTGTTTGCTGGATTTGCACAGCATCCAAACACGTGTGCAAGTATGTTATGAGAGAGAGAGGGAGAGAGAAAGACAGAGAGGGTGTAGCTGTGATTAACGTACACCGTTCAAAAGATGGAGTAGCCAGCTTGTTTTTTTAGTTTGAGGACATGCAAGTAACTTCACCATTTAGTTTGCATTATGGCCCAAAATGGTAGCATAACTAAAATTTGAAACTAAATCTTGTAGTACGATACAAAACCATATAACAGTTACATTTTTTTTTGGCTTACCTTAGTATTACATTTTTTGGGGTCGGAAAATTTGATGAGATTTGCGAAGTCTTTTTATATGCTCTCACCTCAAACAATTGGGGCTTGTTTGGATGGTTTTGAAATGGGGGAAACTTTTTTTTTACTTGAGATTCGTACATAAATTTTATTTAATCTTTTGTTTGGTAAGTAGCATTTACACACGTGGAACTCATGGATTAATCAAATATTTGTCATATAATTGACTAAATTGTTCTATCCAATCCTTTTGTAACTGGGTAGATTAGGAATTGAAAAATATTTTTACCATTATATTTTTGGTTGGTTGATTTAAAATCCATCCCTTAGGTTTGCTATATGAGTTTAACCTTATGGGCGGGGATCTTAATTTCTGGTTTAAAAGCCTTAACCAAATATGAAAGTAAGTGATCTAGTTTACTTAAATTCACCCTTACGAAAAAATATCTAGTGTAACGGTGATACGACGTAACAATGATGACGTAGTATTATATTATAGTAATTATCCTGTTATACCATTTAATAACCACTCAAGTGGGATTTATTTTGTCTATTTATAGGTTTATTATTGAATAGTGACACCACATATTAATAATAACGTCGTGGTGTCACCGTTACATCCAATATTTACATACCCTCCTCTTGTCTTGCCCCAAAAATCGATGGATCACAANATTCAAAATTTAGTAAACTCTTTTGTGAATGTAACATTGTTGGTTTCAAAAAATGGAGGAAGATGATGATTCGATGACTTTACAAAATGCCATGTTTTTACCATCGCATCATTTCATTCTAAGATTGACACTACTTCCCGACCTATTAGATTTGTTTCACGTCTAAATCATTTTATGTTAAAATTTATGTAATTCATATTTGATACATGTAATGATTTTATCTACTAAGATTAATTTCATATTCATTAATTTTGTGTTGATTTCATAACATTAAGATTGCATTTAGGTTTAACTGAATGTGTTAGTAATGGTCCCCTTTAATCCATTTAGCCTTGGAGCCAAAACATCAAAAAAGAATTGCGAAAAATTATTATAACTTTTAGATGGATAGCGAGTTTTATTATATTAGGTCCNTTTATCTACTAAGATTAATTTCATATTCATTAATTTTGTGTTGATTTCATAACATTATGATTGCATTTAGGTTTAACTGATTGTGTTAGTAATGGTCCCCTTTAATCCATTTAGCCTTGGAGCCAATACATCGAAAAAGAATCGCGAAAAATTATTATAACTTTTAGATTGATAGGGGGTTTTATTATATTAGGTCTCACAGTTAATTTAATAATTATAAATAACTAAATCAATAAAATAAATTAAATTCAAATAACATATAACAATTTTTTTTTTTTTTGGTCATTGATAGAAATTTAGTTCTTGAATACATATTATTATTACAATACAAAAAAATAAATGAACTTGCGCCAATTTTACAAGCATCTATTATATGTAAAGAGCTGCTATTTTCCATCAGCTTGGGTCTCGAATCACAAGCATCTACCTATTCTAGGGCACCGCAAAGCACCAGAGGATCGCGTCAATGACCTCACAGATCTCGCATCTGCTACCTTGAATTTTTGTTCAGCAATATAGTTCGGCTTTACGCCACCACCTGTCTGGCCGAACGAAGCTCCGTTCTCGAAAACATCATTTACGGATCGGAAATTCCACGCCATGCCGTTCGTGTTTCCCTTCCTCCAGGTGACCTGTTGATTCGTTTCTTTGTGAGTTTCTTGAAATATCATCCATTTTCCTACTTCCTTGAGCTTAATCTGTTATCTGTTTGGTAATTTCTACCCTAGACAGTACTGAATTGCTGATAGAATTCGTCAATGGCATTCCTTATGTTTTGCATTTCATTGTAAAGACAGGGAAAAAAAACTTTTGATTCCCCTTTTCATGTTCATAAACATAGAAAATCGACACATATGAGATTATAATTGACTAGCTCTTCACACAAACTCAAAAATAAGAGTTATAGATTGGGTGGACATTTTTTACGCGAGAAACTTGTTTAAGAAACATTGAGTCTGCTCGGAGTCAGATTTTTTTAGGCGAAAAGCTGCTGTTTGAATTTTTTTCAAAAAAGTTAAGAGTTAAAATTTTGGGTTAATTGTAAATTATACCTCTTGAAAGATCGTTCAAATCTCAATTTACACCCCAAAGATAAAAAATCTCAACCCACATTCTATTGGACAAATGCATATAAAAAACATTATATAAATACCTACATTCTATTGGACATTCAAATGGTAAACTTGATTTTGAACTTTAAAATATATCGAACCCACAAAATAAAGGGTAATATGAAATTATAATTTTTTATTAGGATAAAATCATATTTTTGATTTTTGAGGGTACAAATTAAGATTCGAATAATCTTTAAGGTTGTAATTTGCAATTAACCCTAAATTTTTTTCCCAAAACCGCCTGAGAGGAAAACAGAAAATTCGTTTGGAATGACTTCCTAGGTTTCTTTTAGTTTTTTTTTTGTGTCAAAATAAAAAAATAATTATAAACTTTAATTTTTTTATGTCACTAATAATATTTTATGAATATAATAAATTAAACAGTTATGCGAGATTTACGACAAAACTCTAAAAAACTAGAAGAAAAGCCTATAAATTAGTTTCCTATATCAATCTAAACAAGTCTTTTTGGATCCAACAAATTGCTGCATAAGCTGGTCCAAAAGCCTAGGTCCAAATGAACCTGGTTTATTTTTATTCCAAAGTCTATAAAATCAACCTATTTCAGCCAACTCCAAACAGACCCATTGTTTAAAGAATAATATGGGGTTTTTAATTTATTCCTCCTGGATTATATGAATTATTATAAAATTAGAGATTTTTGAATTCTTTTAGATAAACTAGCTATTTAGCCACTGAACTATATCATTTGTATTAATCACGCCCCTAAACTATGTTTTTTTATTAATTTAACCTTTGAACTATGCAATCTAACTCAATATGACCTTTTTGTCCAAATTAATTGTTAACTTTAACAAAAACCCTCACGTGCACGACACGTGGGTTGTAAACTATAACCTAATATTATTAATCTTTTCAACAAAGTTAATGATTAATTTTAACTGAAAGGGCCATATTGAGTCAAATTACATAGTTTATAGGTTAAATTGACATAAAACATAGTTTAGAGACTTGATTAGTGTAAACGATATAGTTTAAGAACCAAATAAGTTGTTAACTCTTTTTAAAATGTGTATGTTGGGTGATGGAGATAGTTGAGTGAGAAATGTCCTAATCTTAGATTTGTGTCTCGACTCAAATATTTTATAACTAATAAACATGTTGTGTTAGTATTGAATATATGACATGATTTTAAATGTTACAAGTTAAAATTGACTATTACACAACACAATTTTGAAATGATACAAAACAATTCAATTTGTCCCTCCTAATACGAATTCTGAAAGATAAATAATTGTTAGAAATAGTAAAACTACATTACCTCTTTCTTCCCTGATTTTGGTGCGATGAATAGGTTTGCTTGACTCTTTATGCTCGGGTTCATGCTCCCCCCGATTGCATATAATCCCCATCCCTGGTACAGATTGTTAACCACATGTGCATAACCATGGCGAACCCTGCAAATTATGAATATTTGACCTTGAGTTCTATGTATTATACCAGTCAAGATTTCTCAAATATTTATTTTGATAATGGGAATCGTCTCGACCACCTAGTATTTAGACATATGACTGCAACACAAAACAACCGATAGTTTACATCTCATCCCTTGCTTGACAACTAAATCAACTTGTGAGGTATCAATGGGCCTTTGGTCCAATCGTACTCCTTGCCTTGTGTCAAGGGTTCAAGTCTCCCTTCCTCCCCCCCTCCCAAAAAAAAAAAAAATCTGACTTTCGAGGGTTAGCTTGTGTAGAATTTCATGCAAACAAAAAAAAAATGTACCTTGGCATTCTTTGGTGGCACTTAGGGCCGAAATGGTTGAAGGCCACTGTTACCCTCATGTTTCTGTCTCGGAGGAACCCATCATCATGCCCCAAAAGCATAACCTTATTCTGGTATCTAAACCAGTTGTTTGAAATTGTAATGTCTGTAGATCCACGAGTGACATCGATGAGGCCGTCCTGGCAATTATAGAGTGTGTTGTGATCGATCCAAACCTTCGACGATGTAACTATTCGGATTGCATCCCCATCCACAGGACCTAGATTCACTGTTTTTGCTTCTGGACCCATCACTGGTCCAGGTGTCTGGGCTTGGCAATCATGGATTCGTATACCATGGATGATTACATTGGTTACCTGTTGATATAGAGAAAATGTGAGCAAAATGGGATCAATAATCTTGGAGATCATTCCTAAGTTGGTCAAGTATGGGTTTTTGGGTAATCTAGCTTTGCAAGTCGGTTTCAAGTTTGCGTTCTATCGAATGGTTCTTATCATTTGATATCAGGGTTTGGCACCACATCTCATAGAGGTAGGAAGTTGTATGGGCTAGACCTCTGTGTTGTCATCGAAGGACAACCCCTCATCTAAAAGAGAGAGGTAGAGAATTATTGATTGAACCACAGTCCTTTGTATAAATCTGGAGTTGATTGATGGGTAGGCCATATTAAAATTACTGGTAGAATTCGTATGAAAGGAGTCACGTTATCATCTAATGTGGATAGAGTAGGTCGTTGTGGATGTTGTCTAGATGCGAATGGTGGTATGTTTCGATCACAAGTGTCCCTCATCAATGAAGGATGAGTTTGGTTGTGGGTGTGAGCTTTCCAATTAACTACATATAACTCTGTAAATCAGATGAAAGTTGAAGGTAGTGAATGGTTCAGTACCCTTTGCAACATCAAGCAAGCACCTCCTGCAATGTGAACACTGGTACCACGCCCATCAATGGCAGTAAAACTGCTAACAAGCAGTGGTCTTTCAAGCTTAATTTTCATGTCCCTTTGAAATGTGATCCAAACCTTCCCTTTGATGTTGCTCAACCCATATCTCAGAGTTCCTGGTTTGGGGCTTAGTGGATTGTCGCTGGGATCGGTGACTTTGTACCGTGTCAAGCCCCGACCAACATTGTTGGTCATCTTCCCGGAAAAACCCACCGAGCAGGTGGCAAGCTGCTGCCGGTGGCGCCGCCAATTCGGGTTCCATTGCCAGCACTTGTCGATCACATTCATTTTCTGTATTGAGCCCTTGGCAAGAACTGTGCTTGGGAACATTAAAATGGCCGTGCAAAGAGCTAAGGCAAAACACCATTGTGTTGCCATTTTCAAGTCTTGATGAAATATTTGGATTGAGGGAGAGGAAGAAAGGAGTTTAGAGAGAGATGTTTGATAATCTGTGAAGATATTTATACATGCAAATTAGGGGCAGCTGGGTGGGGAGCTGCTAAGTCTGTTATAATGTGTGGTTAGGGAGAGTTTTGTGATAGAGATGATGCAAAACAGCAAATGAATGGAATAAATAACTAAGATAGTGTTTGTTGTGTGGAGTTTTAGATAAAGAAGAAGCTCTTCTCTTGTCTTTGCTGTGTTGTGTTTCTTGCTTAACTTGAATTTGTTTGCTGGATTTGCACAGCATCCAAACACGTGTGCAAGTATGTTATGAGAGAGAGAGGGAGAGAGAAAGACAGAGAGGGTGTAGCTGTGATTAACGTACACCGTTCAAAAGATGGAGTAGCCAGCTTGTTTTTTTAGTTTGAGGACATGCAAGTAACTTCACCATTTAGTTTGCATTATGGCCCAAAATGGTAGCATAACTAAAATTTGAAACTAAATCTTGTAGTACGATACAAAACCATATAACAGTTACATTTTTTTTTGGCTTACCTTAGTATTACATTTTTTGGGGTCGGAAAATTTGATGAGATTTGCGAAGTCTTTTTATATGCTCTCACCTCAAACAATTGGGGCTTGTTTGGATGGTTTTGAAATGGGGGAAACTTTTTTTTTACTTGAGATTCGTACATAAATTTTATTTAATCTTTTGTTTGGTAAGTAGCATTTACACACGTGGAACTCATGGATTAATCAAATATTTGTCATATAATTGACTAAATTGTTCTATCCAATCCTTTTGTAACTGGGTAGATTAGGAATTGAAAAATATTTTTACCATTATATTTTTGGTTGGTTGATTTAAAATCCATCCCTTAGGTTTGCTATATGAGTTTAACCTTATGGGCGGGGATCTTAATTTCTGGTTTAAAAGCCTTAACCAAATATGAAAGTAAGTGATCTAGTTTACTTAAATTCACCCTTACGAAAAAATATCTAGTGTAACGGTGATACGACGTAACAATGATGACGTAGTATTATATTATAGTAATTATCCTGTTATGCCATTTAATAACCACTCAAGTGGGATTTATTTTGTCTATTTATAGGTTTATTATTGAATAGTGACACCACATATTAATAATAACGTCGTGGTGTCACCGTTACATCCAATATTTACATACCCTCCTCTTGTCTTGCCCCAAAAATCGATGGATCACAAAAGGCTATGGCCGGCAAGGCTTGACCCATTGTCCTGGCTAGTAATATTATGAGCCTTCTTTTTAAATCGCTTTGAACCGACGGGTAGAAACTGGCCTACCCAAAGAAGACAATTCATTGACCCATCACAAATAAAAGAAAAATGGTCATTCTATTAAATTGTATAGAAAAATAAATTAAAAAAGATAGATATATTAGGATTTTCAGTCAACTATCCACTGGGATACTCCGCCAGAAAAACAACTGGGATCGATCCGATAAGCTGCTCTTCGGGCGGTAGACAGTCAACTACCCAATGACTGGCACCCATCGTGCCTGGTGGATCGAATCAACCCATATTGTTGCCAACCCTTAGAAGTTGTTCGACCCCGATCCAGGACATAGGCACAAGGACGGGAGCCGTTGTGATTGACGGACCGGATTGATCCACTTTGATGCTAACTCTTAGAAGGTGGATTTGAAAGCCTGAAGCTGTTGGGATGATTTGGGCCAATGGCCCATTTAAAGTAGGCTTGTGCTTGAATATCTCGNAATTCAAATAACATATAACAATTTTTTTTTTTTTTGTCATTGATAGAAATTTAGTTCTTGAATACATATTATTATTACAATACAAAAAAATAAATGAACTTGAGCCAATTTTACAAGCATCTATTATATGTATAGAGCTGCTATTTTCCATCAGCTTGGGTCTCGAATCACATNCTAAATCAATAAAATAAATTAAATTCAAATAACATATAACAATTTTTTTTTTTTTTGGTCATTGATAGAAATTTAGTTCTTGAATACATATTATTATTACAATACAAAAAAATAAATGAACTTGCGCCAATTTTACAAGCATCTATTATATGTAAAGAGCTGCTATTTTCCATCAGCTTGGGTCTCGAATCACAANAACTTCACCATTTAGTTTGCATTATGGCCCAAAATGGTAGCATAACTAAAATTTGAAACTAAATCTTGTAGTACGATACAAAACCATATAACAGTTACATTTTTTTTTGGCTTACCTTAGTATTACATTTTTTGGGGTCGGAAAATTTGATGAGATTTGCGAAGTCTTTTTATATGCTCTCACCTCAAACAATTGGGGCTTGTTTGGATGGTTTTGAAATGGGGGAAACCTTTTTTTTACTTGAGATTCGTACATTAATTTTATTTAATTNCCATAAATACAAAGGGTAGTTAAAGTGATAAAAGGTATGCAATATAAATTTAGATATTTTGAATTTAAATCTTAGTAACTCTTTAGGATAGATCACGAGGAATGTATCCCTCATGAATATTTTAATCTCAGCTTTGAATGACTTGTCTTTGATTGGAACAAAAAAAAAATTAGTTGAGATGCGCATAAATTAGTTTGGACAACCCGACAAAACAAAAAAAATACCATAATTGCTATGCCGGCCAATACAACCTCATCCTNTTTTGTTTGGTAAGTAGCATTTACACACGTGGAACTCATGGATTAATCAAATATTTGTCATATAATTGACTAAATTGTTCTATCCAATCCTTTTGTAACTGGGTAGATTAGGAATGGAAAAATATTTTTACCATTATATTTTTGGTTGGTTGATTTAAAATCCATCCCTTAGGTTTGTTATATGAGTTTAACCTTATGGGCGGGGATCTTAATTTCTGGTTTAAAAGCCTTAACCAAATATGAAAGTAAGTGATCTAGTTTACTTAAATTCACCCTTACGAAAAAATATCTAGTGTAACGGTGATACGACGTAACAATGATGACGTAGTATTATATTATAGTAATTATCCTGTTATACCATTTAATAACCACTCAAGTGGGATTTATTTTGTCTATTTATAGGTTTATTATTGAATAGTGACACCACATATTAATAATAACGTCGTGGTGTCACCGTTACATCCAATATTTACATACCCTCCTCTTGTCTTGCCCCAAAAATCGATGGATCACAAAAGGCTATGGCCGGCAAGGCTTGACCCATTGTCCTGGCTAGTAATATTATGAGCCTTCTTTTTAAATCGCTTTGAACCGACGGGTAGAAACTGGCCTACCCAAAGAAGACAATTCATTGACCCATCACAAATAAAAGAAAAATGGTCATTCTATTAAATTGTATAGAAAAATAAATTAAAAAAGATAGATATATTAGGATTTTCAGTCAACTATCCACTGGGATACTCCGCCAGAAAAACAACTGGGATCGATCCGATAAGCTGCTCTTCGGGCGGTAGACAGTCAACTACCCAATGACTGGCACCCATCGTGCCTGGTGGATCGAATCAACCCATATTGTTGCCAACCCTTAGAAGTTGTTCGACCCCGATCCAGGACATAGGCACAAGGACGGGAGCCGTTGTGATTGACGGACCGGATTGATCCACTTTGATGCTAACTCTTAGATGGTGGATTTGAAAGCCTGAAGCTGTTGGGATGATTTGGGCCAATGGCCCATTTAAAGTAGGCTTGTGCTTGAATATCTCTGACATTAGCACGTTTAGCAACCCAACCCAACCCAACAGATGTTATTCACATTTGGGCTCTTTAGGATATTGAAAATCTCGGCATTAGAGATGAACGAAATGCCATATGCTCGACATTTAGGTCAAATAACTTTTTTCCTATTGTTGGTGTTGGAATTTCATGAATGTGGGAACAAAGATAGCGAAAGTGTTTTCTAGTTGAAAAGATGAGTAATTTTTTTCTTTTTAGATTTCACATTGAACAAATACAGGAAAGTAATTCTATTGAAATCCAACCTAACCCAACCCCACCCATTCCTTGATAGAGCTGTGTATTGTTGTGATTTGAACCTACCTGGAGTGAGCCTCCCATAAAGGAGAGTGAAGTTGGTGAGTCAGTATAATAGACAACTATCTCTTGCAGTGCGGAGAGGACTTTGGTGTTAGTTAGTACCGCGCTTGATTTCGGGGTGGGCCCTTTTCACTCTATTTTGTTACATACACTAAGCAAAAATAATGATAGAAAATAACTTTTTGTACAGATAAATCGANGGGGGGGGGGGGGGGGGGGGGGGGGGTTTCAAAGTGGGTAGGCTTGGGTTGGGGACAATTACTAGGAGAATTAAAGCAGGCTTATGATCTTTCTTGCCTGCATAGTACTCTTGGCAATGCAGAGTCATTAATAGTGTAATGCCTAAGGAATGAATGCAATCACTACCAGTAGTGATTGAGTCTCATAAGGTCCAACACTCTCTTAACCAAAATGGTTCTATGGCCCCCTTGTCGCTCCAGCTTCATTATCCCCTCCCCTACAAGGAACTAGATGAGAGAGAGAGAGAACTAAACAAAAAATATCCAAATTCAATTCTTCTGGTCATGATAGGTGCATGGTGGACCATTGTCAAGGCTATTACAGTGGTACAATACAGATTCTCTTCGTTGACACTGATCACATTTATTACGGTTGAAAATTGATGTCCTGAAATTTCCAAATCAGTAGGTAAACAGAAGAAAATGTGTAACTCAATCAAGGCTTCAGAGAACTCCATAAATACAAAGGGTAGTTAAAGTGATAAAAGGTATGCAATATAAATTTAGATATCTTGAATTTAAATCTTAGTAACTCTTTAGGATAGATCACGAGGAATGTATCTCTCATGAATATTTTAATCTCAGCTTTGAATGACTTGTCTTTGATTGGAATAAAAAAAAAATTAGTTGAGATGCGCATAAATTAGTTTGGACAACCCGACAAAANTTAAAATCCATCCCTTAGGTTTGCTATATGAGTTTAACCTTATGGGCGGGGATCTTAATTTCTGGTTTAAAAGCCTTAACCAAATATGAAAGTAAGTGATCTAGTTTACTTAAATTCACCCTTACGAAAAAATATCTAGTGTAACGGTGATACGACGACGTAACAATGATGACGTAGTATTATATTATAGTAATTATCCTGTTATGTNTGCTCGGAGTCAGATTTTTTTAGGCGAAAAGCTGCTGTTTGAATTTTTTTCAAAAAAGTTAAGAGTTAAAATTTTGGGTTAATTGTAAATTATACCTCTTGAAAGATCGTTCAAATCTCAATTTACACCCCAAAGATAAAAAATCTCAACCCACATTCTATTGGACAAATGCATATAAAAAACATTATATAAATACCTACATTCTATTGGNGTTTATTATTGAATAGTGACACCACATATTAATAATAACGTCGTGGTGTCACCGTTAGCATCCAATATTTACATACCCTCCTCTTGTGTTGCCCCAAAAATCGATGGATCACNCGGAGTCAGATTTTTTTAGGCGAAAAGCTGCTGTTTGAATTTTTTTCAAAAAAGTTAGAGTTAAAATTTTGGGTTAATTGTAAATTATACCTCTTGAAAGATCATTCAAATCTCAATTTACACCCCAAAGATAAAAAATCTCAACCCACATTCTATTGGACATATGCATATAAAAAACATTATATAAATACCTACATTCTATTGGACATTCAAATGGTAAACTTGATTTTGAACTTTAAAATATATCGAACCCACAAAATAAAGGGTAATATGAAATTATAATTTTTTATTAGGATAAAATCATATTTTTGATTTTTGAGGGTACAAATTAAGATTCGAATAATCTTTAAGGTTGTAATTTGCAATTAACCCTAAATTTTTTTCCCAAAACCGCCTGAGAGGAAAACAGAAAATTCGTTTGGAATGACTTCCTAGGTTTCTTTTAGTTTTTTTTTTGTGTCAAAATAAAAAAATAATTATAAACTTTAATTTTTTTATGTCACTAATAATATTTTATGAATATAATAAATTAAACNAAAATAAATTAAAAAAGATAGATATATTAGGATTTTCAGTCAACTATCCACTGGGATCGATCCGATAAGCTGCTCTTCGGGCGGTAGACAGTCAACTACCCAATGACTGGCACCCATCGTGCCTGCTGGATCGAATCAACCCATATTGTTGCCAACCCTTAGAAGTTGTTCGACCCCGATCCAGGACATAGGCACAAGGACGGGTGCCGTTGTGATTGACGGACCGGATTGATCCACTTTGATGCTAACTCTTAGATGGTGGATTTGAAAGCCTGAAGCTGTTGGGATGATTTGGGCCAATGGCCCATTTAAAGTAGGCTTGTGCTTGAATATCTCTNAAATTATAATTTTTTATTAGGATAAAATCATATTTTTGATTTTTGAGGGTACAAATTGAGATTTGAATAATCTTTAAGGTTGTAATTTGCAATTAACCCTAAATTTTTTTCCCAAAACCACCTGAGATGAAAACAGAAAATTCGTTTGGAATGACTTCCTAGGTTTCTTTTAGTTTTTTTTGTGTCAAAATAAAAAAATAATTCTAAATTTTAATTTTTTTATGTCACTAATAATATTTTATGAATATAATAAATTAAAAAGTTATGCGAGATTTACGACAAAACTCTAAAAAACTAGAAGAAAAGCCTATAAATTAGTTTCCTATATCAATCTAAACAAGTCTTTTTGGATCCAACAAATTGCTGCATAAGCTGGTCCAAAAGCCTAGGTCCAAATGAACCTGGTTTATTTTTATTCCAAAGTCTATAAAATCAACCTATTTCAGCCAACTCCAAACAGACCCATTGTTTAAAGAAAAATATGGGGTTTTTAATTTATTCCTCCTGGATTATATGAATTATTATAAAATTAGAGATTTTTGAATTCTTTTAGATAAACTAGCTATTTAGCCACTGAACTATATCATTTGTATTAATCACGCCCCTAAACTATGTTTTTTTATTAATTTAACCTTTGAACTATGCAATCTAACTCAATATGACCTTTTTGTCCAAATTAATTGTTAACTTTAACAAAAACCCTCACGTGCACGACACGTGGGTTGTAAACTATAACCTAATATTATTAATCTTTTCAACAAAGTTAATGATTAATTTTAACTGAAAGGGCCATATTGAGTCAAATTACATAGTTTATAGGTTAAATTGACATAAAACATAGTTTAGAGACTTGATTAGTGTAAACGATATAGTTTAAGAACCAAATAAGTTGTTAACTCTTTTTAAAATGTGTATGTTGGGTGATGGAGATAGTTGAGTGAGAAATGTCCTAATCTTAGATTTGTGTCTCGACTCAAATATTTTATAACTAATAAACATGTTGTGTTAGTATTGAATATATGACATGATTTTAAATGTTACAAGTTAAAATTGACTATTACACAACACAATTTTGAAATGATACAAAACAATTCAATTTGTCCCTCCTAATACGAATTCTGAAAGATAAATAATTGTTAGAAATAGTAAAACTACATTACCTCTTTCTTCCCTGATTTTGGTGCGATGAATAGGTTTGCTTGACTCTTTATGCTCGGGTTCATGCTCCCCCCGATTGCATATAATCCCCATCCCTGGTACAGATTGTTAACCACATGTGCATAACCATGGCGAACCCTGCAAATTATGAATATTTGACCTTGAGTTCTATGTATTATACCAGTCAAGATTTCTCAAATATTTATTTTGATAATGGGAATCGTCTCGACCACCTAGTATTTAGACATATGACTGCAACACAAAACAACCGATAGTTTACATCTCATCCCTTGCTTGACAACTAAATCAACTTGTGAGGTATCAATGGGCCTTTGGTCCAATCGTACTCCTTGCCTTGTGTCAAGGGTTCAAGTCTCCCTTCCTCC